>PITA01003227.1:119068-143679 GCA_004023965.1 Spilogale gracilis
TTATTTATTTACTTACTTACTTTTAGTGGAATCTTTACCTGATTTAGGTATCCAGGTAATGCTGGTTAATGGAATGAATTTGGGAGTTTTCCTTTAATTTCTATATTTTTAGAATAGTTTGAGAAGAAGGGATATTAACTCTTCTTTACATGTGTGGTAAAATTCCCCTGGGAAGCCATCTGGCCCTGGACTTATGTTTTGGGGGAGGTTTTTGATTAGTGACTCAATTTCATGGCTGGTTATCCATCTGTTCCATTTCTTCCTGTTTCAGTTTTGATAGTAGACGTTTCTAGGAATTCATGCTTATTGGAGTATGTTTTTTCAAAGAACCAGCTCCTGGTTTCATTGATCTGTTCTATTGTTTTGTTTAGTTTTTAGTTTCTGTAGCATTCATTTCTGCTCTAATCTTTAATCTTTATTATTTCCTTTCTTCCTGCTACTATCATGTGCTTTTGATCTTCATTTGCATGATAAATGTTTTCCATCCTTTCACTTTCTATCTGCAGGTGTCTGTAGGTCTAAACTGTCCCTTGTAGGCAATATGTAGATGGGTTTGGCTTTTTTATTCATTCTGCCACCTATGTCTTTTGATTGTAACATTTAATCCATTTACATACAAAGTGATTATTGATAGATATGTATTTACTGCCATTTTATTACTTCTTTTGTGATAATTTATGGGAATTTTCTCTGATCCTTCCTTGTCTTTGTCTCTTTTGGTGTCTTTATTGCACTCATAGAGTCTCCTTTAATATTTCTGGTAGGCCAGTTTAGTGATCATAAACTCCTTTAGTTTTTGTTTGGGAAATTTCTTTTTTTTTAAGATTTTATTTATTTATTTGACAGAGAGACAGATCACAAGTAGGCAGAGAGGCAGGCAGAGAGAGTGGAGGAAGCAGGCTCCCTGCTGAGTAGAGAGCCTGATGCTGGCCTTGATCCTAGGACCCTGAGATCATGACCTGAGCTGAAGGCAGAGGCTTTAACCCCTGAGCCACCCAGGCGCCCTGTTTGGGAAACTTTTTATCTCCTTTTCTGAATGATAGCTTTGCTGGATGAATTATTCTTGGCTACGGATTTTTCCATTCTGCTCTTTGAGTATATTATGCTACTCTCTTCTAGCTTACCAAGTTTCTATTGAGAAATCTACAGCTAGCCTTATGGGTCTTCCCTTTAAAGTTAAGGACTTCTTTTTTCTTGCTGCTTTTAAGATTTTTTTCTATATCATTATATTTGCAAATTTTACTGTAATATATGTTGGTATTGCCCTGCTTTTGTTGATTTTGTTGGGAGTTCTCTGTGCCTCCTGTATTTGGATGTCTGTTTCCTTCCCCAGATTAGGGAAGTTTTCAGCATTATTTCTGCAGATAAATTTTCTGCCCCCCTTTCTCTCTTTTTTTCTGGGACACCTATAATACTGATGTATTATGTTTGATGGAGTCACTGAGTTCCCTAAGTCTAATGTCATGTTGCATGATTCTTCTGTCTCTCTTTTGTTCAGCTTCATTATTTTCCATTATTTTGTTCTCTAGGTCACTAATTCATTCTTCTGTTTCTTCCAGCCTACTGTTTATTGCATGAAGCCTGTTTCTAATCTTATTTTTTGTAGTCTTCATATCTGATTGATTATTTTTTAACTCTTTTGTCTCTGTGATAAAGGTCTCACTGATATCTTCTATTCTTTTCTCAAGCCCAGTAAGTATCTTTGTGATTGTTGCTTTAAATTCTCCAATAGGCATGTTACTTACATCTGTTTCACTCAGATGTCTGGCCATGGCCTTTTCTTGTTCTTTCATTTGAGATAAATTCCTCTGTCTTGGCATTTTATCTAAGTCTCTCCTTTCCTTTCTGTGTTAAAAAAGTCAGTTATATTTCCTGCTCCTGAAAATAATGGCCTTGTGTAGAAGAGGTCAAGCAGTGCCCAGGGCCTGACCCCTCAGGGAATGTTCCTCGTGTGTGCTGCTTGCATTTTGCTATTGTGTTTTGGTTGCTCTGTACTGCAGGCCAGTTGTCTGCAGAGACTTTCTTTGCCTTTTGTCACAGACCAGTATTTGGTCCCTGGCCTGAATGTGATGAGTTTTAAGTAAGTGTACTCTGATCTGCTTATGAGGTAAGACCTGTCACCACCTCCACTGGAAATGAGGGCCTGTAGAACTCTCTGGTTGGGAGATGTGTTGTGGGTAGGGGTTTGTGTTGATTTTCTTTGGGAGGGGCCTGCTGTGCTGGGACTGAAGCTAGTGTGACTGAGGATAGTTCTGCTACCATGCATGAGGGTGGTGCTTGGTGTAAGCAAGTTAAGCAGCCAGTGTCCATGCTGAGCTGTTTCCTTCAAGTAGCTCTGTATTTATCCTGAGGAATAGCAGAAGGAAATGGCACTAGCCAGGAGCTTTGTTCCTGGAGAGGCCTCTTCTTGAAAGCTGCTTTGCAAGGAGGTGTTCCTAGAAGAACGAATAATCTCCCCTTTTCTGTGCCCCAGGCTTTCTGTAGATCCCTCTTTCCACTCCATCTGCTTCTGGGTTGTTTGCCTGCTTTTTCCCAAGGAGCAGCTCATTGCCCTCCTGACTTTATCCCAACCAAGACTGCTGATCTTTAGAATTCCAAGCTCTAACCTGGTTGAAAGAAATCTCTAAATTCAGTCCCTCTCATTTTCCAAGCCAGTGGCTTTGGGGAGATGTTCTTCTTCTGCATTTCCCTGTTTGCTCCTTTCTTTTTTGCCTTCTCCATGACCACAGCTCCCACCTTTCCATAGCACCTGTGATCTATTTCTTCCTAAAACATGTCTTCCCACTTCCTACGTATTCTTTGATGTGGCCTCTTCTCTCCTTTTGATTGTGGAGTTTGTTCTTTTAGTCTTCAGGTTGATTTCTGGGGTATTTAGGGTGATTTGATAGTTAACTAGTTGTGTTTTTTTTTTTTTTTAAAGATTTTATTTATTTGACAGAGAGAAACACAGCCAGAGAGGGAACACAAGCAGGGGGAGTGAGAGAGGGAGAAGCAGGCTTCCTGCCGAGCAGGAGGCCTGATGTGGGACTTGATCCCGGGTCTCTGGGATCATGACCTGAGCTGAAGGCAGTCGCTTAACCAACTGAGCCACCCAGGCACCCCGAACTAGTTGTGTTTTGGGGCCGAGATCTGCCTAGGGTCCTCCTACTCTACTACCATCGTTCTCTCTCCTCCTGAATATAAAAGTTTAACAAGACATATGGCTATCATTTCTGAGGAAGAGAATAAACCATGTGTCAGTGATCCATAAAATAAAGATTTTGTGCTTGCTATTTACAAAAATTTCCTGGAGACCCTGTAGTACAGCCTCCACTTCCTTCATGCTTTATATTATGATCTTACTCTCAACTTATTTCAGTGGTTATTCTTACCAATTATAATTCTTAACTGACATTTCAGCCATTCCAAACATGCCCTAATAATCATCTGCTTGACTGTTCTGAATCAGCCTACTTACTCTCTACTTTTAGTGGTTATTTCTAATGGTGACTTTATTATTTTGTTCAGACTCATCTGTAATATATTCTCATTCCTCTAAGGATGATTATAACTTTTGTTCAAAATTAATGCAATATCATTTAGCTGGACAGATACCTATACTACTAATAGGCACTAAGTATATAGTTCCTTTAGTAGCCATATGGGAAATTTATATAAGCCTTTTGTTTATAAGAAAATGATGTGCAATAGCCCTGGCTCCGAAGAGATGGAATTTAATCAAACTCCATTATCCTATTAGCATTGGTAATGTTTGAAGAAGCTGTGTGAACCTCATTAAATTCTCAAAGCTCTTGTGGTTTCCGGGATCTGAGATGATAATCAAATTGATGGAAATAGTCCAATAATTATAGCAAATTCCTTTGTATTTTTATAAATTTTTAACAACAAAAATGCAATAATGCATTTTCTATTTAAGTTAAATAAATCCAAGGGAGGTATCCCTTTTAAATGTACAGAATTGTCTCTTTGTCCTTTTTTGTCCTTGCCTTGCTGAACTCTATTCCCAACACATCAACACATCAAGCAGACTGATCCTTTCTAAATATGAGAAAATCTTATTATTCATTTGCTCAAGCCTCTTTAGTTCTCTTCCATCTTTTTTAAATTAGAAGTCTAAATCTCAGTAGACTCTGAAATCTTACATGATCTTTTTCACACTTTTAGGCATGCTATCTTTATTACTGTTCCTTTAACATGACAGACTCAGTCATACATTAAGGTAGGTCTTGCATTTACTGTTCACTATTCTTGAATGGCATTCTTGAATGTTCTTTCTCCAGATAGTTCTGTGGTTCCTGCATTGAATCCCTTCTATCTTTGTTGAAGTTTTTAGTGCTTCAGGTATGTCTGTAGCCCTGGATTAAAAGACACAATCATTGGGATTTGCTGTAGAAGAGATTTTTATTTTTTATGCTTTTCCATGGACAGAGTCATCACAACCTTCTTGCATCCTAGGCTATGAAATTTAGATCTTGCCTGAAAATTGGATCCTAGTGTATTTGAAATATTGAAAGCATTCTGAAGAAGATGAGGTATTGCCTATATATATATTTATTCATCATCTCAAAGTATAGAGTAGATAAACATTTTTTAAATTAAAATAAAAATGGTTTGTGAAATATGCAGTTATACAGTGTTATATAAATATAATATTAAATAGTGGAATGGAAAGCTGCTACAAAATTTGTGCATAAAAAGGGATGTGGACAGTAAAGAAGTAGATTTTCCCATGGAACCTCTGAGAGATACAGGTTGATGAATGCCATTTCAAAGGGTAAGAGAAAAGACAACAACTGGGAGGCAATTAAAATTTTCAGTACTGAAAACCTGTCCCATCCCTGTGTCCAGAGTGTAAGCAGTCAAGTTTCTATTCTCCTAGATAGCAGGTAACTTTTATTAGATAATTTCAGTGGTCCTGGAGAAAATGATTCAAAGCTTTGGTATTTAGAGTTAATTAACCTAAAGCAAAGTTAGCCAGTTGATAAGACCTACTAAGCTCCTAAGTTCCAGACTACTTTTTTGGTAATATTTTATTCTTATACATGGTTAACTTATAGCCACGAGACATTTGAAGAATGTTTACAATGAAAAATGGTGAAGAAGGAGGAATCAGAGATAGTCCTGGAAGAGACAAAAGAAAACACCCATCTAATGAGTATGTTTAAAGAGTTTCCAAGAATCAGTGCCTCTAAAATAAAGAGCAGATATGAGGAAAAATTGAGAAAAAATATTCCTGGAAAAATATAAGTATAGATACTTATGCACAATTATTGGAAAACTCTAGAAAAATAAGTTAAAATATCCCCCAGAAAAGAGAAGAAAAAGACAAAAGTAAGAAACATGGTAACAAAAAAAGAGAGATAGAGATTTTCAGAGGTAGTTCCAACCTCTGAGTTATACAGTTTTCCCTAACTTATAAAATAGAGAAAATGAGTGTGAAGAAAATACCTGCAAAGCAACAGTGGAAATATTTAAGAACAAAACATATTTTATATACACACAAACACACACACACACACACACACACACACACACACACACCAAGGTGCATTTTCATGTGGTTTTAGTAAAATTTGGTAATACTAAACTCTAAACACTACTAGAGAGGTAAACAGAATGAAGCAAGACCAAGCATGTTATCTACTGATAAAATGGTGGCCAACTTCTCAAGAACTGCAATAGATAGCAGATGACAGGAGAGCAATGCTTTCATGTTTCTATGAGATCTGGTTGTTTTGTTTTGTTTTGTTTTTCAATTCAGGAATGTATGATTCACCAAGCTACCAATTGAGTAGGATGGTATAAGAAAGTTTTTCAGAAATGGAAGGACCTTTTGTACACTTACTCCTTAGAAATTTTGGTATATGTATGTCCAAGAATTCAGTGATACTGAGTATATGCAATTGGTGGCTGGTGTCAAAGGCAGTCCCGGTTTTTTGAAACCCAGTTTTGTTTGAAACCATTTTCAGACACTTTGGTTTTGTTTTTTACAAGGGGGATTAAAATAATTTTCATTTATGGTGATAAATGATCTGTTTGGTTTTATGCCTTCTCTCTTATTTGGGAATTACTATTAATTATACATTGTTGTGTTTTCATTTTATTCTTTCATCATGTTTTGGGTTGATCATGTTTCTTGGCATTCCCTCTCCCCTGTTAATCTTCAACTGACCATTTGTCTGAAACACTTTCAGACCTCTTTGACATCTTTCATCTTTGCTCTTTCTCAAGGCACAATGGTGACCTTGGCTCTCCCAGCCAACCTTCAGCAGATCCCTGGCATGGGCATGAAAAACATCCACACTTCCATGCATTTCCAGATGCATATGTGCTTATTTTTGCATCAGAAGACGTAGGAGTAGAGAACAAGACATTTTTTTGGTGTGATCTTTCCTGTAGGAAATTCTTTTTGCTTTTTATGATGTGGATTGCATTTTTTATGAATATTTAGTTTTGGGGTAGAGTAGGGATTATATGTGTAGGGGTATATGCATGTTTATGTGTGTATTCTTTTCTAAACCTGCTTCCCTAAGAGAAATCTTGATCAGAGGGTGTTGATGAGAGAATGACCAGGAGGCATATATCCCCTGATGCTGGCATCAGACTGTAAAAGGAACCAGATTGAAGTTCCTAAGTTCAATTTACATTGCTTGTCTTATTGCCATATGTGATGTTACTGAAGATTGAGTGTCTGGTATTGTGTTAAATGTGCTCTGGTGGATTGTAGAGGTGTAATGGTTTTGAATGGACACTAAATAGGACAAGGATGGGATCAGTGGACAGGGATCCATTTGCCTTTTTTTTTTGTTTTTTTTTTTCCTTTATGGTAATAGAAAAACAGAATGTAAATCATACCATATCTCAGAGGGTGACAAGTATGGCTAAAATCTTGGGATCTGGAGCAAGACTACCTGTAATGGAAAATATTAATCATCTATGTGACCTTCAACAAATGATTTCCACTTTGCTTTGGTTTCTTTCTCTGTAGAACATGGATAATATAGTTGCCTACCTTGTGGGATTGTTCTATGACTAAATAGTATCATGTGAAATGATTGGAACAGGGCACATAAATGATAAATGTTAGCTGTCATAACCTATATTCTTATGTTGTATATCCTGTAGATTTTCTGATTGCATGTATTATTTCAAAATAGTTTTTCATTTTTGGTTTTTACATCTCCTTCTTGTCTTTATTTAAATGTCACCTTTTCAGTGAGGCTTTCCATGATAGCTCTTTTCAAAACTGTATCTTTTTCTATATTCTCTTTATTCTCTTCCCCTGTTTTATTTTTCCCCTTAGTACTTAACACCTTGTAGTATACCTGCCTTACAATGTACGTATTTTACCTTAATATCCATCTACTCCCACTGGAACAAGGGTCTTTTTTGTGTTCTTCAGTAACATATTGACAGTTCCTAGAATATTGACTGGTATGCAGTCTCAGCAAAATAAGTATGTCACATTTCACTCAATTACTGTTATCCTGAAGAGAGGCTTATCTAAAAATAGAAATCAAAGGATCAAGAAAAGGCTGATTTCAGGGCAAATCTGAAGTGGAGAAGAAGGCTGTTGATCGTTTTTTTTTTTTTTTAACATGGTTAGATATTAGACTATAGACATAAGTGAATATGCTAGGAAATGGGGTGTGTGGTATTTTTTAGAAAGCTATGAGGCTTAGGTTATGAGTTAAAAATTAGTCACATTTTACATTTGGATATTTATATCCACTTACATATATATAAAAATTAAATATTATATATTTATGTATATATGACTTTTCTTCTTATAATACCTGCTACATATAGAGTTGTTTTATGTTATAGTCCCTTCATAACAGTCTGTGGTATGAGATTTGTGTACCTGTGGCACATCCTTATCTCCAGTCAGTGTAGAATGAACTACAGCTGCTTGAAATGAAGCAAGATTCAAAATGGAAAATGGTGAGCTTCAAAAGTGGAGAGAGGTTATCTCACGACATGGTGAGAGGAGGTGACAACCAGTCAGGGTTCTGGCATGTATTAGCTTTCTTGTATACATAAGGTTAAATTTGGCAGTAGTCTCTTCTTCATAGTCTGGAGTCTAGACCTCACATTTTTGATCCATGTTGGAGTGTCATTGCCACCTCACATTGGAACACAGTGTCCAGGATCTCATCAGTTGCCTCTGACAGCACTTTTCTTAAGCTTTAACATTTCCATGGTCAAATATGTATCTGTTTACAGAGTCCCATATATGTTTATTCATCTGTTTTGTATTCTTGTTTGTCTCATGCAAGATTTGAATCCCTTACTATGTTTGGTCATTCTATTTACTATATTAAACTGTTTTATTTGAAAGCTTTTGGAAAATGCTCTGGTAGGTCCTGTAGGCAGAAAATTTACCCAAACACTATTCCCGTCTTCAAAAAAATTGGAAATAAAATAAATGCAGACCTAAGTAGCATTGTGATTTCTCTAGCTTTGTGACACAGGAGGTCAATAAACCTATGACTTTAACAATTCTATTTAAACTTGGAAATTTTGTAACTATGATGCATTCCTTAAGCCAATTCAGCCTAACAGGGAATTTGTTTATTCAAAAACAAATTAAAAAAAAAAATAGAGGGCGCCTGGGTGGCTCAGTGGGTTAAAGCCTCTGCCTTTGGCTCAGGTCATGATCTCAGGGTCCTGGGATCGAGGCCTGCATCGGGCTCTCTGCTTGGCAGGGAGCCTGCTTCCTCCTTTCTCTCTGCCTGCCTCTCTGCCTACTTGTGATCTCTCTGTCTGTCAAATAAAGAAAGAAAATCTTTAATAAAAAATAGAAATGAGGGTGCCTTCAGCCCAGGTCATGATCCTGGAGTCCCAGATTCAAGCCCCACATCAGGCTCCCTGCTCTGTGGGAAGCCTGCTTCTCTCTCTCACCGCCCCCCCCCCGCCTTTGTGTTCCCTCTCTAGCTGTGTTTCTCTCTGCCAAATAATTTTTTAAAAATCTTTAAAATAATAGAAATGAAAGATACTTATAAACTTAATAGAGATTTATGTGTTTATTTAAGGAAAACAGACAAATGGAAAAATTATAGAAACAACATTTTTTTTCTGCTATAAAAAGCCAATAGTAACAACAATGGGAACATTTAGGGAGAAAGAAGCCTGAAGTTTTGAAATTGAATAAACTAGGGTGTATGTTTTATAGTCTCTCTAGTACCATTAAGGAAATCATACTGGCAAAACCACTTCATTTTGATTATTGACTATACAGTTGCCAAAATTAGTAACATAACTTAGACCAATTAGACCTATGGAAAAATGAAGTGGGGTAAAAGATGGAGCAGAAAGAAAGTGAATCTTAGAGGACCAAACTAGGGAAAAAACCAAGCAAACATAGGAACAAAAAGTAAAAGAATTGTTTATGTTTATTTACTCAGTTATGTTCAACTGTGGAACCAATGGGAGAAAACAGAGACAGAAAATATTTCTTGGGGCACCTGGGTGACTCAGTCAGTTAAGCATCTGCCTTCAGCTCAGGTTTTGATGCTAGGGTCCTGGGCCCACATAAGGTTCCTTGCACAGCAGGGAGCCTGCTTCTCCGTCTACCTCTGCCTGCCACTCCCCCTGCTTGTGCTCTTTCTTTCTCTGACAAATAAATCTTAAAAAAAAAAAAACCCAAAAAACAAAAAAAACTTCAAAAATATATTTCTTAATAATTGTGTATTAAGAATGTCAGAATGCCAGATATTAAATATGATGTGACTATGATATGAACAAAATCTAAATGTGTCAAATATTATATTTGATATGATTAGTTTTTCTCATAATTGACAGTTGTTCACAAGTTCAGTTTTTACAGTGTTGTCTTTGATTTTCTCGTATTACTTGTTCAACTTTTAATTCTATAAAATGTTATTTCTATTAAACCTACCAGTATCTTTTGTATTTTTCATTAGATATTTAACTATGTATGTGTGTAAATTTGTATATATATTTGTATATGTACATATGCAAATAAGCAATCACTAGATGCAGCCATGGCCAAATATGCAGTTGAAATCATAAGCCCTAAAGTTACATTGCTGTCAGTGAGAAACACATAGAAAGTGATATAAACTAAATATATACTTTTGATGTAGTTAATAGAGTTGAATTTTCTAAGTTTGTGGACTAGAAATGGACAAAGCATTCCTGGACATTTGAGAGGCTTCTGTGAGTATTTCTCCCAACTACTAGCAATTAGGAAATGAGATTAGGGATATTTTAGCCACATTTTAAAAATGTTTGTCATTGAGATATTTTTTCCTTTATATTATAATAGTCTTTTTCATGTATTTCAAGAAGTATTTTTCTACCTACACTGTGAACAGATCTGTGTCTGTGACTACATTTGTATTGCTTTGGTTAATGAGTCAGTATGTAAGAAATGGCCATTTTATTTACAGTTAGAAAAATTAACCTGAAAAAATTTCTTTTCTCATAAAACTATATAACTAAAAACTTTTAAACCATCTATGTAGGTTTAATTGAAAATGTAGGACAAAATATTGTCCAACAGAAAATATATTTAACTATATGATTAACCATATCATTATATAATTGCTTATATATAATTGTTTTTCAGTGTTATATATTTATTTAAATTGACATATTTAATTACAGCAACAACCCTAGGAGATAAATAGTATTAAAACTGAGACAGAGGTATGTTATATAAATTGGTCAAAATCATTTGTCTAGTATAAGTTAGAGCCAGAATTCAAAATTGGCACCCAGACTCCAGAGTCAAAATATTAATCACAATTCTAAAACTATATACTTTTTAACTTTATATATTCTTTTTTTCCCTTATACAAATGGTGACACATACTTCTCAGTAACACATTTTTCACGTATTTAAATGAAAATATACGGGGTTCTGGGTGCCTCAGTCATTAAGCGTCTGCCTTGGCTCAGGCCATGATCCCAGGGTGCTGGGATTGAGCCCAGCTTCAGGCTCTCTGCTTGGGAGGCTAGCCTGCTTCTCCCTCTCTCACTTCCCCTGCTTGTGTTCCCTCTCTAGCTGTGTTTCTCTTTGTCAAATAAATAAAATCTTAAAATATATATATATATAGGTATTTCTTAGAATATATTCTATATTAGTACTTAATAAAACAGTACAAAATAGGCTTGCCTTCGTTTAATCATTCTCCCATTGATAGACATGTGATTAATTCTAATCTTTTGCTAATTCAGAGAATTCCACAGGGATTATTATTTTTTTTACATAAGTATAATTGTTATAAGATATATTCAGCAATTAAATGCTTGGATTAGCAGGTTGTTATTTATTTATTTTATTTTTCCTAAATTTGAGTTATGTTTGATATACTACATTGTATTTGTTTAAGGTGTATGGTCTGATGACTTGATATGCATTTGATAGCCGAAACAATTACTACAGTAGAGTTAGTTAACACATCCATCTCCTAACATAGTTACCATTCTTTGTGTATGTAGTGAGAACGTTGAAAACTTATTCCCTTAATAACTTTCAAGTATACAATATACAATAGAGTATGGTTAATTATACTCAATTTGCTGTATATTAAATTCTCCAAAACTTACCTTTTGTTTGGAAGTTGATATTCTTTCACAGTCGTCACCCATTTTTCCCAAACCCCTACACCTGGCAATGATCAGTCTACTTTCAGTGTTTAGGAATTTGGCTTCTTTAGATTCCACAAGTAAGTGTTAGATCACATAGTATTTGTCTTTCTCTATCTGACTTCTTTCTTTTTTAAAAAAAATTTTTAAAGATTTAAAAATCTGAGCCACCCAGGCCCCCCATCTATCTGATTTATGTCACTTTTTAAAAAAAGATTTTATTTATTTATTTGACACAGAGAGAGATCACAAGTAGGCAGAGAGGCAGGCAGAGAGAACAGAGGAAACAGGCTCCCTGCTGAGCAGATCCCAGGACCCTGAGATCATGACCTGAGCCAAAGGCAGAGACTTTAACCCAATGAGCCACCCAGGTGCCCAACTTATTTCACTTTGCATGATACCCTTCAGGTTCATCCATGTTGTTGCAAGTGGTAGGATTTTCTTCATTCTTATGACTGAACAATATCTGTGTGTGTGTATGTGTGTATATGTGTGTGTGTGTGTGTGTGTGTGTGTACATAAAATATTTTCTTTATTCATCTGTCTTTTTAAATTAGATGTTTTTGGTTGTTCTGTGTCTTGACTATTATGAATAGTGTTGTAGTGATTAGTGTTTTCATTGCTTTTGGTTGATATATAAATATTTTTTTTAAGATTTTATTATCTTATTTGACAGAAACACAGCTAGAGAGACAACACAAGCAGCCAGAGTGAGAGAGGGAGAAGCAGGCTTTCTGCTGAGCAAGGAGCTCGATGGAGGGCTCGATCCCAGGACTCTGGGATCATGACCTGAGCTGAAGGCAGATGCTTATGACTGAGCCACCCAGGTGACCCTCTAAATCTTTTTGAGATCCTGATTTCATTTCCTTTGGATATATACTCAGGGTGGGATTTCTGGCTCATAGGTGGTTCTATATTTAATATTTTGAGGAAGCTACATACTGTTTTCCATTGTGGCTATACCAGTTTGCCTTCCCACCAATAGTTCCCAATAGTTCTTTCTTCTCTTTATCCGTGCCAGCATTTGTTATGGCCATTCTAATAGTTGTGTACAGTTTTATCTTATTCAAAAATTGTGTTTTTATTATTACTTAGTAGAACTTTTTGTTCTGAATGATAAGGTGACTTTTGATACCATCTTTAGCTGACATAATATAATGTCTTGGGTGTTTTTAAAAATTACCTGCATATCTTTTTGTTTCCAAGTCTTCTTTACCTTTTTCAAGACTTCTTTAAACAAACTAGAGTGGAGTTGTTAATTAGAAGTAGTCTGACTGTTGAAAATATATAAAGAAATCTATCCCATTTACATTGAGGTTAATTGATACATTATATTGTTTTCTATCTGTTTGGGTTCATGTTAGCTGTCATATGTATTTTACATTGTTGTTTCTTTTTAAGGAAGCTAGAAGGAACTACATGAGGCATTTGGATTTGTCATAGCTATTCAAAAATATAATTGTAAATTGCATTTTATTTCTAAAGTCAGTGTAAAAACCAAAGCTCATGCTTTATTATTCCCTTAGTAGCTGTCAATGTCTTTCTAATCCATTCTGTCTCCTTGTATTTTACAATTTCTGGAGTAGTTTCTAAAATTAGTCATTGGGGAGCCTGGGTAGCTCAGTTGGCTGAGCTGCTGACTTTTTTTTTTAATTTAAATTCAGTTAATTAACATGTAATGTATTATTTGTTTCAGGGGTACAGGTCTGTGATTCACCCAGTGCTCATTACAACACATACCCTCCCCTATGTCCATTACCTAGTTACTCTATCCCCCTACCCGCCTTTGCTCCACCAACCCTCAGTTTGCTTCCTATATTTAAGAATCTCTTACGGTTTATCTCCCTCTATGGTTTCATCTTGTTTCATTTTTTCTTCTCTTCCCCTATGATTCTTTTCCTGGTTTCTCAGATTCCACATATCAGTGAGATCATATGATAATTGTTCCTTTCTGACTGACTTATTTCACTTAACATACTACTTTCTAATTCCATCCATATCATGGTAAATGGCAAGATTTCATTTTTTGATGGCTGTGTAAAATTCCATTTTGTGTGTGTATGTATATACTACATTTTCTCTATCCATGCATCCGCCAGTGGACATCTGGGCTGTTTCCATAGTTTGGCTATTGTGGACCTTGCTGCTAACTCTTGGCTTTGGCTCAGGTCATAATCTTAGGGTCTTGACAGCGAGCTCTGGGTCAGGCTCTGCGTAGCATGGAATCGGCTTGAGATTTTCTCTCTCCCTCTTCTTCTGCCCCCCACCCACTTGTGCGTGTGTGCACTCTAAATAGGTAAGTAAGTAAATAAATGGAATCTTTATAATAAAATAAAATTAGTCATCAATATGACTTGCTTATTACTTCATTTTTCTTCTTTTCAACACATCTCTCTGCATATCATTTTAGTCTTTACTCTGTATTACTTACTCATCTTAGTTTTTAAGAAGCATAAGAATTAATACTTTTGAATTTCACAAGATCCTCTTATTCTGGGTTTTCAGAATGATGCCTTCTTTTTTTTTTGCTTGCTTTGTGTTAGATTTTTGGAATCAATTTTCTTTTCCTATTTATCTGTAAACAAGAATTAAAATATAAAAAAAATAAAGTATTTGCCCTCTCATGGAATGATAGCTATTGATCCTGTCCTTTTATATTTGAATTATTTTTTAATCTCCCTCTTAGCTTCACCTAGGAAGGACAAATATGTTATATAAACTGCTAGAACAATCATCTGTAATTAGCAAATTTGTATTTAATCTGGCAGTGCTAAATTAAGATAAATATTTATCTAGTTCCTTGCCAAATAGTGTTCAGATATGTGCACATAATTTTTCTGCCATCCACCCTAGTTTTATGATGGTAAAAGACACGAGTCTAAACTGAGGATAGATTCTCGTGAGGTGTTATCAGTTCATTCTACCAACATACAGATAGCACAGATGGGACATCCTATTTCATAATCAGTCAGAAATCCTTATAGCTTTTGAAAATAAACAATCCTCAATCCAAATTTTTTGAGCTTTGAAACTCTTTCTTATCAGACCATTACCTCCGTGACAGATCTCTTATGGAAGTTCAGAAATAAATGTGGATCTATAGGCACAAATACTTGGTTTTAAAGACTATCATAAAGACTTAATACAGATTAATATTAAATCTGGATGCCCTTAGTAGTCAGACACAGAATTTATCAGTCCAGGAATAGAGGAACGGAGGGAAAACTGAATGGGAAGAAATCAGAGAGTTGACTCTGGGAAACAAACTGAGGGTTGCAGTTGGGGAGATGGGTGGGTAGATGGGGTAACTGGGTGATGGGATTAATGAGTGATGTGATGAGCACAGGGTATTATACACAACTAATGAATCATTGAATATTATATTAAAAACTATTGATGTACTATATGGTAGCTAATTGAATTTAAATAAAAAATCTTTATCAAAATTGTTTTAAATAGTAATGATTTCTTGTTCAATAATAACTCTGCAGAATAAGGCTTCTTAAAATAAATTCTAGCTTTGCAGAATCACCAGCTCTAATTTAAAACATGGTCGTGAAATTACTTTTCAGCAGATAACCTTTGCTGTTATCATGATCTTAGGAATAATAAAAAACAAAAAAAAGAGGAAGAAAGAAGCATATAATTAATGGTCTTTATTTAAAGAGTTAAAGCTCTTTAAATATGACTAAAAGAGTTGTTGTACAGATTCCAAGAGCAAGAATATAGCTAGGTTTTAAGAAATGAAGAAGCTATTAACCCTTTCTTTCCCACCCTTCCCCCCTTGCCTTGTTCTGATTTTTTTTTTTTTTCTTTACTACTTCCTCTGTTTCCTTTACAGCTATTTATCTCTTTTCTTCTCCCAAGACAGAATATGACCATTCCATGACTCAGGGTTTACACAGGTGTTAGAATAAGATGTTAACCAGTGGCTTTTCTGTCCCCCTTTTTTTGGGCAAGGCCCAATGCTGAAAACGGGTGTGAGTTCCCTCTACCTGTGCCTTCAAATGTGAGAAACTAATCTGTCAATGCAGCAGATATGCTAAGGCTATAAACTCCTTTTGCTAATAAGAGCCATCACCTACTTATAGGCTATCAAATATTCATCAAAAGAAAGATTTTACTGGGAGGGAGGATTCATTGTTAGGTAAAAGAGATGAGAGAATGAGAACTTTTAGAAGATGTGTATCAGGGCAGGAGGAAGAAGTCTTCAAATACCTTTCAGAGAGCTTGATGTGTTTGTCTCCAAGAGTTCAGTCAACATGAAAACTAGTAACTAACTCATCCCTGAAAGTCTAAATAAAGATACTATAGCCAGAGGTATTATGTTCAAGAACAGAGGCAGGCGGGGAAACAGGACTGGAAACAACTCATATTTTTAGAATGCGGTTAGACCAGGTCACTTATATTTCTGTGGTCCTAGTGTGCCCAGATAAAAAAAGGTGGATAATGAGGGATGTGAGATGTTTCATGCTAAAAAGTCTGCCATGAAGGGTAAGGGGACGCCAGCAGAGTGAGTAGACTGTCAAAGAAATGAGTAAACAGTACATCAAAACATTTGAGGAAACTTTCCATAAAAAGACTCTCTCTTGGGCAACTGGGTGGCTCAGTGGGTTAAAGCCTCTGCCTTTGGCTCAGGGCATGATCTCAGGGCCCTGGGATCGAGGCCCCCATCCGGCTCTCTGCTCAGCAGGGAGCCTGCTTGCCTCTCTGCCTACTGGTGATCTCTCTCTCTGTCAAATGAATAAATAAAATCTTAAAAAAAAAAAAAAAGGCTCTCTCTCTAAAAAAAAAAAAAAAAAAAAGCTCTCTAAATAATGAAGGTCAACCAAACAACCTATAAAAGTTTCCAGCTAGTGAGAGAGCCAGTCAGTGGGTATGGATGCCTGATAACCACTGCAACTAGTCAGTAAGACCTTTCCTTACCTCATTTCATCTACCTCAGCCTATTCTAATTGAGAAGGCTCCCCTATTCTCTTGTGTGTGTGTGTGTATATATATATATATATATATATATATATATATATACACATATATTATATACATATATGATGGCTCTTATTAGCCTCATTTCATCTACCTCAGCCTATTCTAATTGAGAAGGCTCCCCTATTCTCTTGTGTGTGTGTGTATATATATACACACACACACACACATATGATGGCTCTTATTAGCAAAAGGAGTTTATAGCCTTAGCATATCTGCTGCATTGACAGATTAGTTTCTCACATTTGAAGGCACAGGTAGAGGGAACTCACACCGGTTTCAGCATTGGGCCTTGCCCAAAAGAGGGGGTCGGTTGAGGAAGAGGTAGAAAAAGAGAAGAAGCCTACAGTAAATTTCTGTATCAAAAGTGGGACCAATCCAGGAAAAGAACAGATTTTTTAATCAGATGATATTTAGGTGTGATAAAGAAAACATGGCCACTGGACCTATACATTTTAGTTTGGTACCAGAAAAGGGTTGATATAAGGTTGATATAAAGTCTTAAATATATTAACTCTCTTCCTTTATTTTAAGTTAATAACTTTGTCTGGTTTTGCCAAATTTATAACTGTAGAAGCTCAAAAACAACATTGTTCTAATGGCACTTAAAATTTAAAGAAAAGAATGTTGAGTTTGAATACTGCAACTTACTGAATTAGTTGATTACTTTTAACATAGGTTATTTATGCATCAGGTCATGTCATTTGCAAACAAAGATATTATACTTCTTCATATCCAATTTGGATATCTTTTATTTTTTCTTGCCCAAGTGCTCTCGATAGAACTTACAGTATCATGTTCAATAGAAGTGGTAAGAGTTGGCATCATTGTCTTCTTCTTGATCTTAGAAGAAAAGCTTTCAGTTTTTCAGCCCTGAGTATAATGCAATGCATGGGCTTACAATATAAGCCATTATTATATTGAGAAAAAAATTCCTTCTATACCAAAATTATTGAGTTTTTATTATGAAAGTGTGTTGAATTCCATCAAATGCTTTTTGCATATATTGAAATGATCATATGATTTTTAATCTTTCATTTTGTTAAAATATGCTGTTAATTTACACAAGTATATGTAGAATCACTCTTTCATTCAAAGAATAAATTTTATTTGATCATGGTATATGTTTATTTTAATATACTACACGGTTGGATTCAGGATGATAATATGCACTATTGAATTCAGGTTGCTAATATTTTGTTAAGGATTTTTGCATCTATGTTCTTCAAGCATATTGACCTGTAATTTTCTCATTTCTTTGTTTGGTGTCAGAATAATGCTGGCCTCATAAAATGAACTGGAAAGTGTTCTTTCTGCTTCAATTTTTTTGGAAGAGTTTGAGGCACTCATATAACTCAGCCAAGAACCCCGCCCCCTACAAAATAACCTGAATAAAATGTAGGCAGAGGACCTAAATAAGCACTTATTCAAAGAAGATGGAGGAAATCATGACATTTACAACATGGATGGATCTGAAGAGCAATTTGCTAAGTGAAATAAATCAGAAAAAGGCAAATACTGTACAATTATCAAATACTGTCTACGGAACCTAAAAGAACAAAACTTAACGAAACAGGTAGTAGGATGATGGTTGCCAGCGTTTGGGAGTAGAGGCAATGGAGAAGTGTTGGTCAGAGGGTACAAACTTCCAATTTATAGTTATGAATAATAAACTCTGCTGATCTTATGTTGATCTTTTGTACAGCATGGTGACTATAGTTAACAATATGGTATTTATACTTGGAAGTTGCTTAAAGAGTAGATCTCAGATGTTTTTACTGTGACGACAGCAACAAAATGGTAATTAGATGAGGTGAATGGTGGGTTAACCAACCTTATTTAGTAATTATTTTGCAGTATATACATACATCTATGAAGTCATCACAAGTATGCCTTAAACTTACACAATGTTTGTTATATATAAATTTTATCTTAATAAGGCTGAAGAAAAACATACACTAAAAGTGTATACATACGATGGGATTTTAATCTGTCTTTACAAAGAAGGAAATCCTGACATAAACAACCAAGATAGACAAAACTAGAGGGCATTATGCTAAGTGGAAGAGGCTAACCATAGGAAGACAAGTACCGTGTGATTCTTGGATAGGAGGTTTTTTAAATAGTCATACTTATAGGAAGAGTAAATTGGCTTGGCATGGGGTAATGAGGAATTGTTCAACAGGTATAAAGTTTCAGCTATGCAAAATGAGTAATTTCTAGAGATCTGTTGTACAAAAGAGTGACAGTGGTTAACAATTCAGTATTGAATACTTAAGAATTCATTAGAAGAATGCATTTCCTACTGGTTTTACCACTTAATATAAAAAATTAAAATATTTTTTAAAAGCAGAGCTGAAAAAATTAAGAACCAATTTTTAAAAATGTGTGTATTTGAGAGAAAGAGCGCATGAGTCCAGGTGAAGGAGCAGAGGGAGAGGGACAAGCAGACTGCTTTGCTGAGCAGGGAGCACAATGTCATATGGCTCCATCCCAGGACCCCTGGGATCATGACCTGAGCCCAAAGCAGATGCTTAACAGATGGAGCCACATAGGTGCACCCAGAGAAAAGCTGTTGTTCTACTTGGTGTGGGAAGAGGTGAGTGGGTGTGGAGGAGAGCTGGGTGGGGAAGTAAACGGAGGGGTGAAGGAGGGGCTTCCTTTTTCAAAAGGTAAAAAACTCACCTTCCTCTGTTCAAAGTCCTTTACAAGTGCATTCTCTCTCCTTTATTTTCTATGTATTTTTTTTAAGGTTTTATTTATTTATGTGATAGAAACACAGCTAGAGAGGGAATACAAGTGGGGAGAGAGAGAGGGAGAAGCAGGCTTCTTGCTGAGCAGGGAGCCAGATGCTGCACTCCGGGATCATGACCTGAGCCCAAGGCAGACACTTAACTGAGCCACCCACACACTCATATTTTCTACATTTTGTGCAGAAGATAGACATCTGAAACAATGAAGATATCTTCTCTTTGTTTTACTGTCCTAGACTTTCTCTTCAGAACCCTTCTTTCTCCACCTTCCCCCCATAGAGTCCTTACTCTTCTGTTAAACTTTTCCTCAGTATTCCAAGCCCCTTTCCTTTCTTTGTGAAAGACTCTGAAGTCCAGGGTAGATTATCCTCCTGTCTTCTCACCTCTGAACTGAGACCCTTCAGGCTATTCCAGAATTGAAATTATTCGTAGTGCCTTTTGGCCTTCTAGTCTCACCTTGTGATTGGATAGTCTGTCAGAAATAGAAGTGGAATGAAATGAGCCAGGCAAGAAATGTCTTTCTTGGAAAAATCTAAATACACATTGCTCTGTGTACTTTCTCTTTTCAAATTCTTTTTAAAAATTTAGTGAAAGTTATATACAAATTACTATAAGATAAAAGGTGATAGCACATAGCCTAAATAGAAATGCTTGATTGCTCATTAGTTGTTTGTTGTTTTCACCATATTTAATGAAAAGGTTCTTGAAGATAGGAATAATGTGTTTTCCATTAAGGTATACAGAAACTTAACAAAATGTATTTTAATTGAATCATAATTTTTTTTTAGGCTTAAAATTTAGATATCCAACTACCCACTATTTTTTCCATGGAATATTTATCTGCATTTTCCCATTATTAATGATGTAACTTTTCAAGGCTTAAACTTTATTATACCTTTTATAGAGCTTTTTAAAAATATTTATTGTGAAACATTTATGTGTACTTTTTTTTACACTGCTCAGTAAAACTGATAAACTATTAATGGGAAGATTAGAATCATTAACCTGTAATATTCATGCCATCGCTGGCACTATAATTGAACTAAAATGTATCACAAAGCCTTCCATTTATTCAACCATTTTTTTTTTTTTTAATGTGAAAGAAAGAGCGGGTTTTTTTTCATGCACTTAGTATGAAATTGCATCTTCAGGTAATGACTCTTATACCTAACAACAGTTTATACAATATTAAGGCTACAAAATTTTTAAAAATGTGTATTTTTTAAATTCATAACTACTAAAATGAAAGATATGTTTCCAACAATTTAGAACTTTCATTTTAGGAAACCTTATGGAGAAAATGGTGTTAGACATCCAGCTGTGTTTTCTAAAAAGACATTTATTTTAATTTAAATTCAATCTATTTTTACTTTAATGACAATGCCAGTGGCTATTTTATGAACAGTTGCTTAGATTCAAATTACAATGTAACTTTCTAATTAAAAAGTTTAATTTCCTCTTAACTATAATAAAAAATAATTACATTGTGTGAGCTGTTAAAAAAAATCTTAGCTATTCTCCATACATTCAGTGTTTTGTTGCATTCTCATTTGGAGAGGAAAAAATCTTTGATTAAATTAATACCAGGAGTACATTTATAGATCCCTACATTGAATGAAGATTATTATTTTTTGTATGCTCAAGGAGTATTGTTCTTGGAATTTTACCTTCTTTTCCAAAATAAAATAGCCTGGGGATGGGGGAAGGGAAGGTGTATATCAACTTTTTTGCTTTTGGTGATACTGTGAAAGCACTAAAGTATTTTGAAAACTTTTTTTTTGAAGTGTGCTATTGAAGAGCCTAAATAAATTGGTCCCCCTGGAAGGATCACCTTTAGTTCCACTAATGGAATCTCATGTGTCATCCCTTTTTTTTTTTTTTAAGATTTTATATATTTGTCAGAGAGAGAAGGAGACAGAACACAAATAGAGGGAGCAGAGGAAGGAGGGGGGAGAAGCAGGATGAGCAAAGAGCCTCATGCGGGGCTCCATCGGGGCTCCATCGGGGCTCCATCGGGGCTCCGAGATCATGACCTGAGCTGAAGACAGACGCTTAACTGATTGAGCCGCCCAGGTGTCTCCATGTGTCATACTCGAATGACACATGCACAAAAATGTCAAACTGGGCTAAGACAAGCTTCTGCTTCCTTTCTGATAGTGTATCTTGTGCTATTTATGAGAGTGACTTTATTATTTGTCCTTTAATAATAAGATATGTTCTCACATTTAGCAATTAAAATAGAATACACTTTACTTTTATAGAGATAAGATTTTTCAGTTTTTATATGGCACTTGTAGTTGATCACACCCCAGATTAGATGTGTTAGAGCAGAGCAGGCAGGGACAGAATCAAGGACTGAGGCTAATGGAATTGGCTGAGGTAGTCCCTATATGAGTGAGAGACCCGGGTATAGATAATGGGGAAGAGTTGAGGTTGAGAGACAGGGC
The DNA here is from genome assembly GCA_004023965.1 of Spilogale gracilis. Taxonomy (NCBI): domain Eukaryota; kingdom Metazoa; phylum Chordata; class Mammalia; order Carnivora; family Mephitidae; genus Spilogale; species Spilogale gracilis. The sequence goes on from PITA01003227.1 coordinate 140,871, forward strand.
ATAGTATTCATGATATGAAAATGGAGGGAACTGTCAGTCTGGACATTAAGTGTGTAAAGTAAAGAGTCAAACCAAAGTAAAGAGGATATCTTCTTTCTTTTTTGTTTTCTTTTCTTTCTTTCTTTTTTTTTTTTTTTAAGATTTTATTTAATTTTCAGAGAGAGAAAGAGAGAAAAAGCAGGGGGAGTGGCAGGCAGAGGCAGAGTGAGAAGTAGGCTTCCTGCTGAGCAAGGAGCCTGAAACAGGACTAGATTCCAGAACCCTGGGATTATGACCTGAGCTGAAGGCAGACACTTAAAATCAACTGAACCACCCAGACATCCTAAGAGGTTATCTAGACTGTAATACCAGAGCACAGCAACAAGTGAGCTGGGCATTGATGATCGTAGAATTAATCAGGCAGTTTTCTTAGCATGAGTTCATTAATAATTAGTTGCAAACATAGCAGTGTTAATCTGAAACTGTCTGCACAACACAGCCCATTGTCCTTCAAGTGGGAAGGGAATTGCTGATACTTTTGAAGCAGGGATTGAAGCATTAAAAACAGAGAAAAGAACCAGTTAGTGAGGACACAAAGTCACAGCTAAACAAGTAACATGTATGGTGTATAATTAGAATCATATTAAGCAAAATCTTTCTTGTTGGAATTCAGTTGCACTGGCAGTTTAGTAGTGTGTAGAGAAGCTTGATTCAGGGAATGAAAGGCAGACAAAGCCTGATCATTTTTATTTTGTCTGAATCGTACCTTGAAATGGCTTCTTAAATCCACTTCGGAAAGCTTAAAAAGTACACGTTCTTGTGCCCTGCATCAGAGTCATCGAACCTAATTTCTTCAGAATTATTTTTAGTAAAAATTTTCTGATGGATTCCCGTGCAATTTGTAGTCCATGACTAACACTTAGAATTCATTGCCTAATTTTTTTTTAAATTTGTATTAAAATAAGGTAGGGTTGCTGTAAACTTTTTGCCTTTAATTTCAAATGAAATTTAGTAAAGTATTTATTTTTTTGTAAGCTTCTTTGGAAAATGGCATGAACTATTTTGTTGCTGTTTTTTTTTTAATAAATAATTTTGTTGTTTCAAAACTAGATACTGTTTAAAGAAAACTTGGGAAGAAAATGAGTCAGGAAAGTTATTTAAGAAGTGTGGAAATGTATTTATTTTCAGTGTATTGTGTTTCTCATTACTGTTTAAAGTATTAAAATACAAAAGATGATGTATGTTTTAACATAAGCTTATGCAAGTTATTTACAAATTGGTCTAAAAGTAAAACAATGAAGCTTTGAGAGGCATTTCGGTTTATTATATTTAGTGAGTTTAGGAGAATGCTTACCACACAAAATAGAGTAGAATCAAACTAATTTTTCTCTGGCCATTGTCACTTTGAATCAATTTTTCCTTTATTTATATAGAGCAGCTCAATGTTTTAAATTTTCCACTAAAAGGTAAAATCTATATCTTTCCTGAAACTATTATGGATCACTCTATATACCGGCTTTTAGCAGATAGCGACTTTTCAAAAAAATGAGTATTTGCACATTTGAAGCAATGTGTCACTTTTCTGCTCTACTGACTAGCATTGCTTTAAATCTCTTGGATCACATCTTCTTGTGTTATGTCAAACCACATTGGCTTTTCTATGTGACAAAATATACAGTGATGGAAGGTGACAGAAGAAATGTAATGCAATATGACACGTCAGAAATTTAAAGGGTAAAGAGATTAGCTATTTGGTGTCAAATTAGATAGAGAATGTCAAATCAAAAATGAATCTGGCAGTCACTAATGGAGTGAAAGGTACAGTATTCACCCTATCTATGAAACAATGAATTCTGAACTTAATCAGCAAATATTTAGCTAACACAGAGGTATAGTCTGGAACATCAAAAAGTATCTTGGAAGGTCATGGGCCAGCATTGTACTTCAAGGTCATTTCATGATGACACTGTTTACAAAGATCATTTGATCCACATGATTCTTCTACAGAGAGCAAGTATTATTGATCATTGATGATTTGTTGTTGTTTTTTTTATTGTTACTTAAATTTTTTTTTTTCCCAGTGTTCCAAGATTCATTCCCCATTCCCCACACCCAGTGTTCCACGCTTTAGGTGTCCCCAGTACCCACCACCAGGCTCTCCCATCCCTCCATCCCCCTCCCTCCAAGTCCCTTGGTTTGTTTCTGTGTCCAAAGTCTCTGTTGTTTCATTTCTTTCCCTGGATTACCCTAGTTCCCCTTTACTTTCCTTCTCCCACTGTCTTCCAGGTTACCCCTCATGCACCACAAGTAAGTGAAACCATGTGATACTTGACTTTCTCTTCTTGGCTGATTTCACTCAGCATAATCTCTTCCAGTCCAGTCCATGTTGCTACAAAAGTTGGATATTCATCCTTTCTGATGGAGGCATAGTATTCCATTGTATATATGTACCTCATCTTCTTTATCCATTCATCTGTTGATGGGCACCTTGGCTCTTTCCACAGTTTAGCGATTGTGGCCATTGCTGCGATGAACATTGGTGTACATATGGCCCTTCTTTTCACTACGTCTGTATCTTTGGGGTAAATGCCCAGTAGTGCAATTGCAGGGTCATAGGGTAGCTCTATTTTCAATTTTTTAAGGAATCTCCACACTGTTTTCCAAAGCGGCTGCACCAGTTTACATTCCCACCAACAGTGTAAGAGGGTTCCCCTTTCTCCGCAGCTTCTCCAACACTTGTTGTTTCCTGTCTTGTTAATTTTGGCCATTCTGACTGGTGTAAGGTGGTATCTCAGTGTGGTTTTGATTTGAATTTCCCTGATAGCTAGTG
>PITA01003228.1:0-19166 GCA_004023965.1 Spilogale gracilis
TTGACTTTCTCTTCTTGGCTTATTTCACTCAGCATAATCTCTTCCAGTCCAGTCCATGTTGCTACAAAAGTTGGATATTCATCCTTTCTGATGGAGGCATAGTATTCCATTGTATATATGTACCACATCTTCTTTATCCATTCATCTGTTGATGGGCACCTTGGCTCTTTCCATAGTTTGGCGATTGTGGCCATTGCTGCTATGAACATTGGTGTACATATGGCCCTTCTTTTCACTACATCTGTATCTTTGGGGTAAATGCCCAGTAGTGCAATTGCAGGGTCATAGGGTAGCTCTATTTTCGATTTTTTAAGGAATCTCCACACTGTTTTCCAAAGTGGCTGCACCAGTTTACATTCCCACCAACAGTGTAAGAGGGTTCCCCTTTCTCCGCAGCCTCTCCAACACTTGTTGTTTCCTGTCTTGTTAATTTTGGCCATTCTGACTAGTGTAAGGTGGTATCTCAGTGTGGTTTTGATTTGAATTTCCCTGATAGCTAGTGACGCTGAACATTTTTTAAAGATTTTATATATTTATTTGACAGAGAGAGATCACAAGTAGGCAGAGAGGCAGGCAGAGAGAGAGGAGGAAGCAGGCTGCCTGCTGAGCAGAGAGCCCGATGCGGGCCTTGATCCCAGGACCCTGAGATCGCGACCTGAGCTGAAGGCAGAGGCTTTAGCCCACTGAGCCACCCAGGCGCCCATGATTTTATAAAATAATTTAAGATTAGTAAATAAATTGGGAAATCAAGTGCATCTAAAATGAATTCCTATGTAGGTTCATCTTCAAATTGCCTACAGAGATCCATTTGAATTTTATGGCTCATTGTGGGGAAGATGAGCAGATTTACACTGCGAGCAGACATGCCAAAGAAAAGTACTATGTCAAAATATCTAACTTGACCAGGTAAAGACTCCAATTACAGAATAAGCATCGTTAGAGGGCGAATGGAGAAAGAAGTGGTGGTATGCACACACCCCACCACCCACACAATGGATTATCACGCAGCCATAAAAAGGATGAAATCTTGCAGATTGTCACAACATGAGTGGACCTAGATGGTCTTATGCTAAGTGATATTAACTCAGACTGAGAAAGATAAGTACTGTAGGACTTCACTCATATGTGGAATCTTAAAAAAACAAATTCATTAATGAACAGACATCTAAATAGGGAGATCAAATTGATGATGGTTGCCAGAGGGGAAAATGGCAGAGGGATGGGCAACGTGGGTAAAGGGCAGTAGGAGATATGGCTTCCAGTTATGGAATGGATAAGTTATGGGAATAAAGGGCAGAGCATAGGGAACATAGTCAATGATACTATAATTATATTTAATGGTAACAGGTGGTGGTTACATTTGTGGTGAACACAGGGTAGCATATAGACTTGCAAAACCACTACGTTATACACCTGAAACTAATGTAGCATTGTGTGTCAACTGATAAGGAGAGCAAAAGCAAGAACAATTTAGTTTAAATTAAATCTTGCAGCCCACTGGTTGATACCCGAGACATGCAGAGCGTGATAACCCTTAAGGAGTTCATGGCTGCCTTATTGCCTTAATGTTGTATTTCATTATAGACTAAAAGTAACCTTATCTTGACAATAGCTAAATATTCAAGGCCCTGTCAGAATCTTCTTTCAGCATGTAGAAATTCCTTAGAATCCTATGTAATCTCTATCTCTCCTCCCTCCCCAAAACTTTCAATCAGTCTGAAACTAATGATACAGTACATGTTAATGAAATTGAATTTAAATGAAAAATTTTTTTAAAAAGGAATTGACTTTCAACATTCAACAAGTAGGGAAAGTATCAGCAGCAACTTGCTGAGTGAAATAAGCCAACCTAGAAAGTGTGATTCCATTTCTACGACGTTCTTGAAACAACAAAGTTGTAGAGAAGGATGACAGGGTAGTGGTTGCCAGGGACTGGGGTGGTGAGGGAGGGGAGAATGGGTGTAATTATAACAGGTTAGCACCAGAGCATTCTGTGATGTTGGAATACCCTTACAAAATGTAGTTACAAAATGTTACACAAATAGTTACAAAAATGTACACAAGCTTGATAAAATAATGCAGACCTACATACCCACATTGTTCCTAGGTCAGTTTCTGAAGAGCCAGTACATAGGAGGGAGATGATGCAGTGACTATCATTGAAGGCTATAAATGGAAGCAATATGATTATATAGATGATAGATAGATAGATAGATAGATAGATAGATAGATAGATAGATAGATAGATGATAGATAGATAGATGATAAATCTCTCTGTTAGAGGGTGGGGAAGGAGCAGATAGAGAAGAGAGAGAATCTTTTTTTAAAAAAATATTTATTGACAGAGAAAGAGGGAGAGAGAGGGCAGAAGTAGGGGGAGTGGCAGGCAGAGGGAGAGGGAGAAGCAGACTCTTTGCTGAGCAGACAGCAAGTCCATGTGGAACTTGAACCCAGGACCGTAGGATCATGACCTGAACCGAAGGCAGACACTTAACTGAGCCACCCAAGTGCCCTGAGAGAGAATCTTAAGCAGAGTCTGCACCCAGTGTGAAGCCTGACGTGGGGCTCAATCTCATGACCCTGAGATCATGACCTGAGCTGAAACCAAGAGTTGGATGCTTAACCAACAGAGCCACCCAGGTGCCTCCAAGCACCCCAGGTATTCTGATGAAAATTGTAGCCGATGCTTTGAACAAGGCTGAGAGGGTATATATAGACCAGCTTCAGGGCATCTGTGAACCTCCAGAAATTTTTTACATTTGGCTTGTATATGTGTATTTGTATTTCTCTGGGGGGAGGTTTTCATAATGTCCAATAGATTATCTAAAGAACCTATGATAGAATATTTTTTTTAAAAAAAGCAGTGCATTTACTGTGTTAAATACTTGCCATGAATATACGTCCTTATTGAGTAAAAACTTCCTCCCTATTCGAGGAATAAAACATGAACTCAAGAATATCGATTGCCTTCTTATAAAGAAATGAGGAAAATAAAAAAACATGGGAAATATAAATATAAATGAGAAGGAAAAATTTACTCATAACCCAGAGCAACCATTTTTAATGTTCTGTAATATTTTCTTTAAGGCATTATTATTGAGAATCTAATATATGCATATTACTGTATAAGGCACTCTTAGATTTAAAAAAAAGGACAAAATCTTCAAAGTGATTAAGGACCACACACTCACAAGATGTGGAAAGAATCAAAGTGTACATCAACTGATGAATGCATAAAGAAGATCTGGTACACACACACACACACACACCTGTACCACACACTTTACATTTCAGAATACCAGAGGTTTAATATAGAGCAGGTACCATGTATATATAATGCTAGAGGAAGGTTGGTTCCACACTTCCATATGTTATGCTCATTTTAACAGGAAAAATACAAAATAAAATACAAGCCAGAAACATCTTGGTTCTGGTCCTCCTACATTACTTCTTGCTTGTATAATTCTCAATAGGCCACTTAATATCTCTAGGCTTCTGATGATTGACCTCTTTTAAGAATAATGGCAGGCGCCTGGGTGGCTCAGTGGGTTAAAGCCTCTGCTTTCGGCTCAGGTCATGATCTCAGGGTCCTGGGATCGAGACCCGCGTCGGGTTCTCTGCTCAGCAGGGAACCTGCTTCCTCCTCTCTCTCTGCCTGCCTCTCTGCCTACTTGTGATTTCTCTCTCTGTCAAATAAATAAATAAAATCTTAAAAAAAAAAAAGAATAATGGCACATAATATTTCTGATGGCAGGACACAGGACTGTATGATATCCTGAGGTCCCACAAAAACATGTCTGTAGATATAAATAAACATACTGATAGGGGCACCTGGGTAGCTCAGATGGTTAGGCATCTGCCTTCAGCTCAGGTCATGATCCCAGGGTCCTTGGACTGGGTCCTGCATTGGGATCCCTGCTCAGCAGGAAGCCTGTTTCTCCTTCTCTCTGTCTCTCTATCTGTCTGTCATGAATAAATAAATAGAATCTTGAAAAATATACCAATAGGCATGTATATACACAAATTGTTTATGTAAGGCCAATCGAAAAATGCAGAAGAGTGCCAAGAAAAATAATTCCCATTTTTACAACCCAGAGATAATAGCTTTTATCCATTATTTTTTTCCCCCACATATAAAAATTCAAGCAACATCCACTTTGGCCTGGCACTGAGTGAGAGACATGGAAAGGGTGTCTAATAAAATGATACATGATCTATGTTTGAATTTTTATTGAAAAAGAAACCTTAATACAAGAGATAGCATTAAGCCCAGAATTGTTTAAGTAATGAAATCCCACAAAACTCCGCATTTGTATTTGTACAAGCAGAATGTCAAATATACTTTTTTTGGTAGCAGTTACACACTTGGCTGCCTATGATTTTTTTTTACAGTATATATGCTTCATCATAAAATACAGCAAAAAATGCCTGAGGAGTCCCATTTTATATGAGCTGTCATAACTACAGATACAGAAAACTGGAAAATACAGAACTGATTTGTTGATTTCTTTATTTTATTTTTAAATTATTTTTTATGTTTTGCATTGACATTTTTTATACTTTTAATTATTTCTTTCAGGGGTACAGGTCTGGGATTCATCAGTCTTACACAACACACAGCACTCACCACAACATCTACCCTCCCCAGTGTCCACTTGTATTTAACAAAATGTTAGGCAAGGGGCAGTGCTCAATAAATACTTGTATAGCTTTTTGCTTCTAAAGTTAATCACATGTCACTTCATAGGAAACACAAAAGAAAAGGAAGTGAACATTATACACACCAAAGTGGAGAGAACAATATTTGGAATTAAATTGCCCAGTCACATTCACTGTTCCCGCCCAGCTGCTTTAGGAAAACAGGGATTCATGGGGAAATTGCACCTGAGGAGGGTTCACAATGATTATGGAAACAGTGGGCAGTGGAAAAGATTGGCTAGGAAACAGGTGTGCAGTCAGCCTCAGTTACCAGTGACAAGGTGAAAGAACAAGAGAGGAAAGAAATGTTTCCTACAGGAATTTGTTTGTAAGTGTGGATAGTAGGTCCAACGGACACTGGAACCCATTTTCTGTTCTAAGGACTCCTACAAGTTCCCTGTAATGGATTATAAATCCTGTTCACAGTATGACCACTCCAGTTCCCCATGGGATTTCTGCCCAATGGGAGACATGGTCATGAGGAGCCCTACTTTGGGACACCTGATAAAGCTCATTAGGAGTTTCTCAGAATATAAAGTAAGTAGGGATGCTGGAGGTCAGAGAGTAATAGTTTTATTTCCCAGAGAACTCTGAAGCCCACCTGGGGTTTACATGATTAATCCTCGCATGATTGAGAACGCATGTCAGGTGCAGAAGTGGGTTTCTAGATCTTCTCATGAGTGCTCCAACTATATTATCCCGTCTCATCCCACATTATCTGGATTACAATGGTCCTGCTATAGAGTCCTGAAGCTCTCCAAGGCTATTCTGAAATCTATTTATGAAGATTCATTGTTTAGTCAAGAATATTATATTGTCAGGGTGCGTTGGTGGCTCAGTTGGTGAAGCAGCCGACTCTGGATTTTGGTTCAGGTCACAATCTCAGGGCTGTGGCATTGAGCCCTGTGAGGGGCTCCACTCTGCACTCAACAAGGAGTCTTCTTATCCCTCTCCCTCTGCTCCTCCCCTGCTTGCTCTCTCTCTCTCTCTCTCTCTCAAATAAATAAATCTTTTAAAAATATATTCTCTTCAACAAAATCTTTCTGGAAAAATGATGGCCTTAAAATCTAAACCAGTTTTGTCCACCAGGACACATCTCAGAACCATGAATAGATGCAGGAAGGACCTCGGGCATTCTTAGTACTGTATATGAAATAGACTTGCCTCAGTAAAGCAAGACAATGTTGAGCAAAAGTTGATATACTACTGTGTAAACACTAATACGATAGAGCATCTTTAAGCTTTTAAAAAGATAGTAAAGTATCTTTAATCTTAGTTCTCCAAAACTACCTTATTTTTACTGATATAAGAGGTCATTTTTTTCCGCCTCTACTCTTTTTTTTTCCATTGAAGTGTGGTTGACACACAGTATTACATGAATTTCAGGGATGCAACTTAGTGAATCCACAAGTCTACATGTTGTTCTGTGCTTAACCCCAAGTGTAGCTACCAGCTGTCACCATGCAATACTTAGTACAATATCACTGACTCTATTCCTTGTGCTGTACTTTTCATCCCCTCTGGGTCCAACCACATTGTCGCAAATGGCAAAATCTCATTCTTTTTTGTGGCTGAGTAATATTTCTGTGTATGTGTGCATGTATTTACATATGTATCTTCTTTTTTAAAAAGATTTTATTTATTTATTTGACAGAGAGAAACACAGCTAGAGAGGGAACACAAGTAGGGGGAGTGAGAGAGGGAGAAGCAGGCTTCCCGCCGAGCAGGGAGGCTGATGTGGGGCTCAATCGCGGGTCTCCGGGATCATGACCTGAGCCGAAGGCAGTCGCTTAACCAACTGAGCCACCCAGGTGCCAACTATATTTATCTTCTTTATAGATGATATAGATAATGGACAGTTAGGTTGCTTCTATAGCTTGGCTATTATAAATAACGTTGTAGTAAACATAGGGGTGTATGTATCTTTTTGTTTGTATGTGTTCTTTGGGTAAATACTTAGTAGTTAAATTAATGGATCATATGGTATTTCTATTGATTTTTCGAGAAACCTCCATACTCTTTCCACAGTGGTTATCCCAATTCACATTCCCATCCACAGTGCAAGAGAGTTTCTTTTTCTCCACAGCCTCGCCAACACTTGTTATTTCTTGTCTTTTGATTCTAGCCATTCTGACCAGTGTGAGATGATATCTCATTGTACTTTGGATTTGCATTTCCCTGATGGTGAGTGATGTTAGTATCTTTTCATGTGTCCATTGGCCATCTGTACATCTTTTTTGGAAAAATGTCTATTCAGGTCCAAGAGCAGGTCACTGAAATTTTGCCATAAAAACATCACCAAGTTGTCAAATTTCTATTTCTCTGGAGAAAATCTATTACAAGGAACAGCCCTTACTTTCTTCTTTTAGTACCTGATTAAATTGAATATCTCCTCAAAAATATTTTGCATCAAGTAACAAACACAAGCATTAAATTTATAGTGTTTAAACTCATTCATAGCTTTGTGCAGTGGCAGTATCATAGTCAATGAGGTTTATCCGAGGCATGATTATTGCTAATTAAACTCATTCCTTAAACTCACTCTCCAAAATGTGGGAAAGGTATCTTTCAGTAGTGCCTTTCATTTTCCTGGAAAGCAGTGATGATATGGAATCGCATCTTCCCTACAGTGGAAAGACTGCTACTTAAGGGAATCCTCTATGAGATATATTGGAAAGGTCGCTCCTAAGAAAACTCAGTTTATCTTTGTGCAAATCTATACTATCTAACTTGCTTAACTTCTGAATATGATGTAATCAAAGAATGGAAGCCAGCTCTCTTTCAAGTCAGGTGGGACAGCCCAAAGGACACAGACCATAACCTCGTGGAACATTCATAGCACTTCCTAGAAAGATCTCTATCCTGATAAATACTAACTTTTATATTCTTGTCTTTTGCAGTGCAGGAACTATAGCAATAATGTAATGGGCACTGGGAGTGCTTCCTAAGCAATAAGTCCCCCACCTCCTTTCTTTTGGTAATGAATTTCTTCTGGAAAATGAAAGCCTCTTTTTTTGGTTTTCTCCCTCTTCACAGCTTATCACTCACTTTGCTATACTTTCTGAAACACATTCTTGCATATAAGCCTACAGTGACTTTCTACTGCCAAGAGAGGTCTTTTTTTTTTTTTTAATTCATTTGACAGAGAGAAACACAGCGAGAGAGGGAACACAAGCAGGGGGAATGAGAGGGAATAGCAGGCTTCCTGATGAGCAGGGAGCCCAATGCTGGGCTCGATCACAGGACTCTGGGATTATGACCTGAGCCAAAGGCAGATGCTTAAATGACTGAGCCACCCAGGCACCCTGTATCTCTTGTTTTTAAAACAGAAGGCTGTAGTTCCAGCTTTCAAATTTTGCATTTTTTTTCCTTTGTAGCATTTAAGACTCTTCATCAATCATCATCATCACTATCATCATCATCATCTTCTTCTTCATCTTCTCTCTCTCTCTCTGCATACTCAGTGTGAATCTCCCATCCCTGATGGCTGCCTCATCATCCTTTACACACCTGTCAAACACTCTTCTGTTATCACTTTCAGAATGAAATCCTTCCTACTCACTGATTGATAGATTTCCTTTGTGGCCCATCTATCCCAAATTTTCCCTGAGTTAGAGCTCATTATAATCTCATCTATGTTTCAAAATGCTGTGGAACTAGTATTTATGATCTGTACAACATCCCCTAGAACTCACTTCTTAAAAGACACATCATATTCTCCAGTTATTCTCTCATGGACATTTGTTTCTGAACTCTTTAACTACACACACTTTTTTCTCCTTCTTGGTTTTTCCTTTCCCACCCCCTCTCTTATTACACAGGATTTGAAAGACTTTCAACCAAAAAAGGTAAAAAAAAATTTAGGTAGGACAAAGGATCAAAATTCTGCTGAGTTTCCTGCTAGCAATAGCTGCGAGGAAACTCAGTGAATTATTTAAATTTCATTATCAGAAAGGAAGAACCATACCAAAACTTTCCCTGAACTCAAACCTGAAAGGAAGTTTTCATGTAGGACATAATTAGGAGATATTATAAGCGATGTAACAAACTACACTCTTAACATGTTTATAACATATTTCAAATTTCTTGTGGTTGCTCTTTGAGAGGTCCTCCAATAAAGCCAATGGCAAAAGAATGACATAAAACTAGTGAAGATGATGCTTTAAAAAATTGATCTATAGATCCCTGCAGAATTTTACACATTCTGTAGTTGCTAAATAAAGACTTGCTTGACCTCTTGAAGGGAACTTTTACATTACTGCTTCTCAAAAACTACTGATGGAAGTGTGTCATGTTTTTTTCTTAGGGCACATAAGTAATAAAAGAAAACTATGGATGTAGAGAAAGCCAACTTCCTAAATTCATAAAGTTTTAATCATGGGTTATGTGTACTGTTTTATTTTTCCTCCACAAAAGAAGTATCAGATTTGGAACTGCCACTGATGGGAAATAAGAATTTGGTGGTTAGGCTGAAAAGATACTGGTTGCACTGCGTTAGAACAGATTTTGAGATCGATCCCGGCCTTTGGCAGAGCTCACAGTAAGTATGAGCACCAGCCCAAGTCACTTTGGTTCCAAGGCCAAAAAGTGTGGTTGAACCTCCTTCCTGTCGTTATGTTTACTTAGATCAGGGTTTCTTAACCTCAGCACTATTGACATTTTGGGTCACATCATTATTTTATGTCAATAACATAAAGTGACATTTTATGTCACTAAATGTCAATAATACCCCCACTTACAGTCGTGATCAGAAGTATTTCCAAAAAACATTTTGGGGGGCAAAATCATCCCATTTTGAAAATTATTGCTTTAGAATATGCTGAGACCACTACCGGGTTGTACCCGCTAAGCCACTTTATGGCTAGATTTTAGTTGTTAGGGTAAGTTTGTGTTGTATATTGTCATCTCTACACTCTTTGTCTTAAAATTCCTGTTTGTGTTCCTTTTGAAAATTTAAGTTTGTCTTCATTGAACTAAAAAGGGAAATTTTTCAATTTAGGTGGAGAATTCCACACTTTAATGGACAGTGAGAGTTACCACAGAGAGGACCCCATGATACAGAATAAGGAGATACAGGGAAAGCTGGTGATGCTGAAGTTCTCGCTTGAAAAAGCTCACTACTCTTCCTTTCATCCCTGAAGTTTCATAGGATAGCTATACTTTCTTTGAAGCCTCATATAAGCCTTCTCTTGAGCTCCAGATTTGTATACCCTAATATTTGTTGAACAAGGCTTCTGAGTATTTCAGGACCCCTCAACATCAGTACAGTGCCTTTGAGCCCAGTGGAGGAGGCTGGCTGCACCTCACGTGGGTCCTGTGACCCTTAGGCTCCCATGAGGTGATGGGCCCCAGAGGCATACCAAGACGGACATAAAAATGAAAAAGACTGGGGCGCCTGGGTGGCTCAGTTGGTTAAGCAACTGCCTTCGGCACAGGTTGTGGTCCCGGAGACCCGGGATCGAGCCCCATATCGGGCTCCCTGCTCAGCGAGAAGCCTGCTTCTCCCTCTCTCACTCCCCGTGCTTGTGTTCCCTCTCTAGCTCTGTTTCTCTCTGTCAAATAAATACATAAAAACCTTTAAAAAAAATGAAAAAGACAAAGATTGTTCTAGAGGTCCTGTGAATTCAGAGAAAGAGAAAGCTTAAAGGAAAGCACAAATAGATTAGCTGAGATGGCCATTTTATTATTTTAAAAAAATATTAATTTATTTGAGTCGGGGGAGAGAGAGGGAGGGAGAGAGAGCACACAAACAGGGGGGAGGGGTGGAGAGAGAGGAAGAAGCAGGCTCCCTGCAAGTGACGCAGGGCTTGGCTCTATCCTGGGACTCTGAGATCATGAACTGAACTGAAGGCGGCAGCTTAACCAACTGAGCCACTCAGGCACCCCAAGAGATGTGACATTTTAAAGAAATGGGGGGTGCCTGGGTGGCTCAATTGGTTAAGCGACTGCCTTCGGCTTAGGTCATGATCCTGGAGACCAGGGATCAAGCCCCACATCGGGCTCCCTGCTCCGTGGGAAGCCTGCTTCTCCCTCTCTCACTCCCCCTGCTTGTGTTCCCTTTCTGGCTGTGTTTCTCTCTGTGAAATAAATAAAATCTTAAAAAAAACAACAACAATGGAATTTATAGAACACAAGTAAAGCTAGACAGGGTGAAATTAGTAGCTGTTAGAAGTTTCAGCAAGGAACACATGGTTTCACTTGGCTCTAATAAATGAAATTACTTCTTTTTTTTTTTTAAAGATTTTTAAAATTTATTTGACAGAGAGAAACACAACCAGAGAGGGAACACAAGCAGGGGGAGTGAGAGAGGGAGAAGCAGGCTTCCCACCGAGCAGAAAGCCCGATGTGGGGCTCGATCCCGGGTCTCAGGGATCATGACCTGAGCCAAAGGCAGTCGCTTAACCAACTGAGCCACCAGGCACCACCAGAAATTACTTCTTCAAAGAACTAAAAGTAACCTTATGAGTTTGTGTTTGAAAAGTAACCAGTCACTGGAAAGGGAATTGTATTTAATTAATTTCACTACAGTAGAGATCTTATTCATATACCATGTGCATTTCAAGTCACTTATATGTTAATGTTTAGATACATTTGACAGAGTGGCAAGAGGATGCTATTCTAGGGGGAAAGGTAAGTTTGATATTTGGAGCAGAAATGGAAATCTTCCCTCAGCTTCGTGATATTAAAAATAGTAGTACAAACATCATACCATGCTTTGTTTGCCTCTGCTTTGTAATATAAGGATTGTTGAGAATAAAAGAACAATAATTGATGCTTGATCCTGAGTATGTAGAACATAACTTCATATCTCTTCAGAAATTCAGAGGGTAGTTGAGATTATGCATTTCAGATCTTTATAAATATTGATTATCTTGGCATATACTAAACATAAATTCCAATTATTTGTGTTCCCCATTTTTTAAGTTCCATAATTACAAGGAAGTGTGACATAACGGGACTTCCTCATCTTATGGTTGACATAAAAATCCTTATTATAAACTTTCAAAAAGTACTTGGAGTTTTAAGGGTTAGCATTTAGTCACAAGCATGATAGACAAAAAGTAAGCAAGCAAACAAAACAAAACAAAAAAAATGGGAGCTCAGAGGAGGTGCAAATTGGTAAATGTATTGTAATGAAAAAATACAGACTAACACCTTCCCTTCTGTCCACACCCATAATGAAGGTCCCTCTGTTTGGTGTATGGTATTCTTTCTAACAACTGAAGGAAAAAACAAAACATGCAGAATGATGGTTAAGTACCCAGAATTATTTTATTTTTTAAAGATTATTTATTTATTTATTTATTTGAGAGAGATTGAGAGAGAGAGAGCAGACAAGTAGGCAGAGCAGCAAGCAGAGGGGGAGGGAGAAGCCCACTTTCAGCTGAGCAGGGAACCTGACACGGAGCTCAATCCCAGGACCCAGGCACCCCTAGAATTATTATTATTATTTTTTAAAGATTTTATTTATTTGACAGAGAAACACAGCCAGAGAGGGAACACAAGCAGGGGGAGTGAGAGAGGGAGAAGCAGGCTTCCTGCCGAGCAGGGAGCCCGATGTGGGACCCGATCCCGGGTCTCCGGGATCATGACCTGAGCCGAAGGCAGTCACCCAACCAACTGAGCCACCCAGGCGCCCCCCCCCCAGAATTATTTTAAATAATGCAAGGCCTTCGATATACTTCAAAGAAAATATTTATGTATTTTAATAGGCAAAGTACTTTATAAGGTTGTATCAAAATATGAATTATAAACTAATATGGAATACAAATTTAAAAAGACAAATATTCAGTGTGTTACAAAAAGGTAACAAATAAGAATAACAAAGTCATTCTCAAAATCTGACATTTTCCTCTAACAACTCGATTAACAATTTTTATATGTCAGTAGAATGTTTCATATTGTTGATTATAAAAACACAACTAAAAATGGGAAAATATTCCTAAAACTAAAACAAGTTCAAGTTCAGTAAACATGATGAAATAAAATCAGGTAGATCACACATAATTCCATGGTAACCATTTTCTCAAATGACTTGCAAAGTTAGATTCTTGATAAGACTAGTTGTCTTGTAGCCTTTGGCCTGCTGATCAGCCCTTATGGATGTTTTTCTAGAGGGCTGACATATAGCACTTTTTTTTAAAAAAAGATTTTATTTATTTATTTGACAGAGAGAAACAGAGCCAGAGAGGGAACACAAACAGAGGGACTGAGAGAGGGAGAAGCAGGTTTCCTGCTGAGCAGGAATCCTGATGTGGGACTCGATCCCAGGTCTCCAGGATCATGACCTGAGCCAAAAGCAGTCGCTCAACCAACTGAGCCACCCAGGCGCCCCGTCACTTTTTTGGTAAACTATAGTTATTTAAAAACTAAATGGGGGTGGTGCCTAGGGTGGCTCAGTTGGTTAAGCATCTGTCTTCGGCTAAGGTCATCATTCCGGGGTCCTGGGATCAAGCCCTGCATTGGGCTCCCTGCTTAGTGAGGAGCCTGCTTCTCCCTGCCCTGCTCCCCCTGCTTGCGCTCTCTGTCTCTGTCTCTCTTTGTCAAGTAAATAAATAAAATCTTTAAAAAAATAAAAATAGAAACTAAATGGAATAATATTTTTTCCTTTTGAAGATATGTATATATATATATATATATATATACACACACACATTATTTCTATTATCTTATTTCTCTTGTTTCTCTTACGCTTTGATCTGGGGAAAGATCCCTTAAAAACCCATTAGCATGAATATTACACCATATATAGATTGTAATCCTAGTGTTATTAATAAATATTTGAGTTAAACTAAATTTACATTTGTAAATAGCTTTTTCTTCATAACAACTGTGTAAAAGAAGATATAGCTGCATGATACTGGAAAGAACCAAGAATACTGGTATTTTCAGTGCATTAACTAGATTAGATTGGTTTCTCAAAAGCATAATCTAGATGAAAAGTCAATATATATACTAAATCAAATCTGGTGTATATTCTGGTGTCCCTAGCTATCTTGTAAAATGATATGTCCCTGGAAACACAAGAAATCCCAAATACCCAAATCAATCTTGAAAAAAGACCCACAAAGTCAGAGAACTCAGACTTCCATGTTTTAAAACTTAACCATAATAATCAAGACAGTGTGGTACTGGTATAGAACAGAAATATAGATGAATGAAAGAGAGTTGAGAATGCAGAAATAAACTCTAACATTTATACTCCATTGACTTTTGACAAAGGAGCCAAACCAGTGTTAAGAGGAAAGAATAAAGTTTTCAACAAATGATTCTGGGACAACTGGATTTCCACATATATAAGAGTGAATTTGGACCCATTCTTCACACCACACATAAAAAGTGACTTACAGTGGATCATAGGCATAAGAGCCAAAAATGATAAAACTCTTAGAAAAAAACACCAGAGTATGTCTATGATCTTAGCCTAGGTAATGACTTCTTAGCTACACCACCAATATTTTAAGTGACAAAAGAGAAGACTGATTAGGTCATCATTAAAATTAAAAACATTCGTGGTTCAAAGGACACTATCAAGAAAGTGTAAAGACAATTCCCAGGAAGGGAGAAAACTGCAAATCATTCGCAAATTGATTTATCTGATAAGATTTGTATCCAGACTATATAAAGAACTCATAAAACTCAGCAATAAAGAGACAAGTTTAAAGAAAATAGGTAAAAAATCTGAATAGCTATTTCTCCAAAGATACACAATTGGTCCATAAGCACAGGAAAAAATGTTCAACATCATTAGTCTTCACTGAAATGCAAATTAAAGCCACAATGAGGGGCACCTGGGTGGCTCAATTGGCTAAGCATCTGCCTTCTACTCAGGTCATGGTCCCAGGGTTCTGGGTTTGAGCTCCATGTCAATCTCTGTGCTCACTGGGGAACCTGCTTCTCCCTTTCCTGTTGCCTGCCACTTCTGCTTGTGTTCTCTCTCTCTCTCTCTCTCTCTCTCTCTCTCTCTCTCTCTCTGTCAAATAAATAAATAAAATCTTAAAAAAAAAACACAATGAGCTAACACTTCACATCTATAGGATGGCTATAATTAAAAGGACATAAAATAAGAAATGTTACTGTTATATTGTTATTGTTTTTACGGTGTGGAGAAATTGGAACCTTTATTCATTGTTAGTGGGAAACCTTTATTTCATGTAAAATGGTGCAGTCACTGTGGTAGAGAACGGTGTGGCAGTTTCTAAATATGTTAAACATAGAGTTAGCATATGACTCAACAATTTTGCTCCTAGGTATGAAAACATATGTTCACACAAAAACTTGTACATGAACATTTATAGCAGCATTATTTTAATAACCAAGAGACAGAAACAATCCAAATGCCTATCAACTGATGAATTGATAAAATGTCATATATCCATACAATGTGATATCATTCAGTCCTAAAAAGAAATGAAGTACAGGCATATGCTACAACATGGATAAATCTAGAAACATGATGCTAAGTGAGAGAAGCCAGTCACAAAAGGCCTATCATATGATCCTAGTCATATGAAGTGTTTAGAATAGGCAAATCCATAGAGACAGAATGTAGATTAATGGTTGCATATGGATGGGGAGGTAGGATGGGGGGGTTGGTGAGGAATGATTGCTAATGAGTACAATGTGCTCTGTTGGGGGTGATAAAAAAGTTCTAAAATTAGATTATGGTGACTGCATAACCCTGCAAATACAGTCAAAGCCATTGATTTATATACTTCAAATGGGCTAACTATGGTATATAAATTACATCTTGATAAGGCTCTTACATTTTTTTAAAAAATGTCATGTTCTGCTTAGTAATGAGGAATTTTATACCAGACTTAAGTATATCATAGTTACTTTAACTCTTCCCCAGGATTTTGGTGGTAAAATTTTTGTATTCAGTAAATATCACCAAAGGCAATCCCAAAAACAATGATCAGTGCTAAAAAGAGGCCCTATGTGTTCTTCTGTGGTTGGTAGTGGAGTTAATTTTTAGTTTCTGGTTGGTCTCTTTGCATCTAGCATGCTTTAGTTTGCTGTTGGATGCTTTCAAAATGATCACCTTTTTTTACTGTCCTCTCCATTAAAAATAAAAGATCACACAATTATTTCTTCTGTATGTTCATTTTAATATTGGAATAAAAGTAAAGAGCTATCCCATAGATTAAAGCTGTTTAATACATTACTTCGTTATTTCTTAGTGATCTAGGTGAGTTATGTCTGAGGACCCAAATGGGGTTCCACAGGAAAAGCCAGGAGGGTCCTTGGCTTCATTGCAGGATAGAAATCAAACACAAGCCAGGAAGATGTGCGAACAGAGTTTAATGAATCCCTTAAGTGATAGCATATAGTAGATGGAGTGTCGGGGAGGCTCACAAAAGGAGAAGTGAATTTCTCTATTGCTTGAGATTATGATTTTATACTGGAAAGGGGTCCAGGGTATTGGTTCCTTCAGAAATCCAGGTTAGTCTCTTTTCCTCGGTGCTCCCTGTGGAGGTGGCAGCCATCCATTACTGGGCATCGTGGCTGCCTTCAGACCTCCAGTGAAGCCCAAGATCATTAAAAAGAGGACCAAGAAATTCATCTGGCACCAGTCAGACTGGTATCTCAATATTATGCACAATTGGCGGAAACCCAGAGGCACTGATGATAGAGCACATAGAAGATTCAAGGGCCAGACCTTGATTCTCAAAACTGATTACAGGAGTAAAAAGAAAACAAAGCACACATTGCCCAGTGGCTTCCAAAAGTTCCCAGTCCACAATGTCAAGGAGCTTCAAGTGCTGCCGATGTACAAAAGTCTTAGCGCACACAGATTGCTCAGAATGTCTCCTCTAAGAACTGCAAAGCCATTTGGAAAGAGCAGCCCAGCTGGATGCCACAGCCACCAATCTCAATGCCAGGCGGTGCAGCAAGGAAAATGGATAGACAAACAGCTTATGTGCATGTCATACTTGTGTTAATAAAACCATAAACCTATAAAAAAATAAGTAATCTAGGTTAGGGTCTTATCAAAGGTGAGTGTCTGGTGAACAAAAGGTATAATTCTATAAATCACTGAAGGGGCTACTGGCACCAATGTCCACCACGGCTTGTTGTTAAGATGTTATCAGGTCTGTGGGAACCTAGGACAAAACTCAGAAAATGATCAACTTTCTTGCTTACCACTTGCAGTGGGAACATAACTTCTTTGGTTGACTCAGATGCAAGATGAAATATAGAACATGAGTAAGTTGGGGCCTAGTAGAGAAATAGCAAGAATGGAGCTTTTCTAAAATGGAGTCCCTTTAGTTTCCCTATCTCATGAGAGTTACAAGTCTTAGCAGTAAGCTTGCTGTGTGGTGGAAAGGCAAATTTCTAGAAGTTTTGTATTTTTTATTGTGGAACTCATCTGACTTGTTCAGAAAGGCTTTTTCTATTTCTATTTCTATTTGAAATCTCTTTTATGGCAAATTAAAAAAAAACTTATCACCACTTATAGTGCTTATAAGTTTTCCTCCAGAAAAATATTTTGATTCACAATCAGCTTTTAATCTTAGGATGCTTTGTGTTATCAATGTACTTCATTTGCCTGAAACATCTTCCTTATTAGCCAATATCGCCCACATCATCCTAGGAAATGCATAGTTCAAATTTAACCTGAACAGAATGTAATTTGGAATCTGCCATTACAATATATATTATGCATTTTGAAGAAAAATCACTTACATGCTTTTTAGGCTTATGGGTACATACACTAACCAGTATAACATATTTTGAAAGATTACATTTTTTTGTCCTGCACGCTCAAGTCTCTGTTCCTATCATTTTCTTTCAGTCAACATTTTCCCCCCTTCCAAGAATCTTTACAGAAATACTTTTCTTCCCTTTAAATCAGTATCGAGAGTAGGAGAAAGACAGCGAAGTTAGGAGAACCTAAATTCTCTGCCACCAATGGCATTAAACATGACCAAACTTAAGAGGTGCCAAAACTCACTAGGAAGAAGAAAAAAGTAGAATGAAGGCATTTGAATGTAAGGTCCAGTTTTGGAATCCAGGCCGCCATCTTGTTTACTCAGAAAAACAGCTCCGGGAGAAATGGACAAATGGCCCCTGGAAAACAAAGGTGAGCCAGGTTGGGGAGACGCCTAACCAGGTAACCCCCTTAACCTTCCATCCCCAGAGGTATGGAGAAGCAAATTAAGAATGGGCAGCCAGTTCCGGTACTTAGGACCAGGTGGGAACGCCCAGTCAGTTAACCCCCTTAACTTCCCAGACCCTGACCAACGGAGAATCACTCTATGGGGATTAAACGTATTCATCATCACAGCAGAGTGAAAGAATTAACTCAGCAAGCTAGGTGAGTCGTCAGCTCGGGGTGCAGTTTTCCCCTATAAAAGGTAGCTTGTAGGGTGGGCCTCTTTCTCTCTTTTAGGAAGCCACCCTGATCTGCCAGTGTCCTGGCCGGTCAGCAAAATTCTGATGTTTGGTGCGAAATAAAGCTCTGAGCTCTGCTTAGCCTTCACTTTTGTATCAGCCTCATTCCTTTGACCACAGACTAATATGAGTAATTTTTAAAAATTACTCTGTTTAAGAATACTACCTTGTAAGTCAATTTTAACGTAATCCAGAACACAATATTCACATACTTTGAGAAATCTTCTTTATCACAGCATCAAAAATAACTACTACAAGTATTTTACAGTTCAGTATCGGAAGCGTTTTTGGCCTGGTATATCTCAGAATTCAGAACCTTGATTAGAAAGGTGTGCGGTCATATATCATGCAACACCTCCAGCGTGGGCTGGACTACACTGTAATTAAACATGTTAATAATTTCATAGAAAACTTAAGACTTCCCACCAAGTGAATACCTGGTTATACAGGGCTTCATTCTGTTCGGGTCAGATTTAACCAGTACGGGATTTAGGAAAGACAGATAAATGACTGGGACCTATAACGACATTTTTTAAAAAAGATTTTATTTATTTGACAGAAACACAGCCAGAGAGGGGACACAAGCAGGGGGAGTGAGAGAGGGAGAAGCAGGCTTCCCACCGAGCAGAGAGCACGATGTGGGTGGGACTCCATCCTGGGTCTCCGGGATGGTGATCTGAGCTGAAGGCAGTTGCCCAACTAACAGCACCAAGCGCCCCTGTAAGGACATGATTATCTGAAATTCCGTTCTTTATCTTTGATACCTGGTTCAGAGCCAGTGTCAACTCTTGGTCTTTTCTTCCACAAAAAGGAAACAATGTATTTAAAATGAAAACTGAAACAGTACCTTTTGTTTCAAAAGGTAAATGTAAAATGCATGAGTCTTGTGAAACTAAGTTAATTACATTATGATCCTCCTGACCTTCTCTAGCTTCACTTTGGTTAAAAACTCCCTTTTTGGCGCTATTGGAAAGACATCAGATCTGCCCCACGTTTGTAATGTCAGCATCCCTGGAGGCTTCACGGACCTTGGGATCAGGAAGAACCACAGAAGGATAGGGAAGCCTGGG
>PITA01003228.1:26647-143663 GCA_004023965.1 Spilogale gracilis
TTTTTTTTTTTTTTTTTTTTTTTTTTTTTTAAGAACAGTCGGTTTTCATTGTCATGGACTTGGAACTCCCCTTCCCCTTTTTGGGAGAGGAAACCATTATTGGCTATGGGCAGGCTTTATACTTAAATTTACCTACGGATTCCGTTTACATACATGATGTTCAAGTCTCTGCTTGAACATTAGTGGAAAGCAGCTTTAATTTTTCTTATTTATTGCTAAACAGGTTTTACTTCTTTGTTGGACCGATAGCTAGAGGATAGTCCTGTCTTTATCAACTGTCATCATCCAGGATGATTTTAAAATAATTTTTCAGAAAATGGTTATCAGATTACATAGTGTCCCCTGTTTAGTTTTTTTAGAGCATTTTGCATTGTTGTTTTTCAGTCATTTTCATGTTGTAAACTCTCTTATGGTTTATTGGACTGCAGTGATAATTAATGCATACATTACAAAATTGAGTCATTATTTATGCAATAATGGAGATTTATTTGTTTTGATGTCAAAATATTTTAATGCATATTTTTTCCTTATAGTAAAGCCATTTGCAAGTAAAGAAGAATATAAAAAAACTAAAGAAATTGTCCAAAAATTTCAAGATGGTATTGGAAGAAAACTGCACCAGAAATTACTTGAAAGGGCAAAAGGAAAAAGAAATTGGGTATTTATGTTATTATACTTAGAAAATTGATGATGCCTAAAGAATAAAAAATAAAAATGCAAATAGCTTTCATTTTAAAATTATTCATGTAAATGTCCTTTTAGTCATTGTTAAATAGTCATCCAAAAGAATTAATGAATTGTTTAACTCTAGGGAGTTTTGAGTGTTTTGTGTGAACTCCTTTGTTATATAGGAAACCTGTCAAAATATACATTTCCTGGGACCAGTGATTCTGAATGGGGGCCCAGAAATCCTTATTTTAGTAGCTGTCCCATGTGGTTCTGATGGAGGCGATCTGTAGACCTTGTTGGTGAGAAACACTTTGTTCAGGTAATCCCAGCCTGAAAAAACTTCAGACTCTAAAAATAGACATACCACATAGGTAGCATAGAAATACTTAAACATCATATGGGAGAGAAAGGGCCATTACAAAGTTGGAGTGGAGAATGGTTATGAGTATATATGTCTCAGATAGATTGAAGAGGAGATATTGGTATAATAATTACTGAGGCACTCAATAATTTTCTACAGGGAATCTTTGACTTCTTCAGCTTAATTTCTTCTGTAGTATGAACCAGAGGATACATTTTTGTAATTAAAAAACATTGCCTTACTCTAGAAATAATGATTGTAGCTATCTTTAAGTTTTAGAAGTAAAAAGGAAGCTGATCTTTTCATTAGTCATTGATACCTATGTTGGATAATGAAATTTTATGCTTCCAGATTGCTTTATTCTCAGTCTTGAGACTTGAGTGATTTTAATTAAATCAGGGTAAAGATAAAGAAGTCTGTATCCTTTTTCTTTTTATGAACGATTGATTATAGTTTATAACTTCAGTTTCTTAAATAACTCTAGGTGGTTTGATGCCATCTGTTTAGGCATGAAATTCAATTGCGTATTGTAAAAGAGGGACACAAAAAGCTCTGTGAAAAATCCAAATTAGTTTTAAGTGTACTGAAAAGGTTTTTATATTTCTGATTTAGTATTTCAGTTTTTGCTTAGAAAAGGATAGTTGCAATTGCCTTAATAGTTGTTAAAATTAGTGAGGATTTGTTTTATATTTATTTACCCAAGGTACTCTGAGAAAACACAGGTAAGTACTTAGTTTGGTATTTGTGACTCCAATACGATCTGACTGGAAAGGTGCCTTTTCATTTTTTTCTTGTTGCCCGTTGACAGTGTATAAAGAGAATAGTATCTAAGATCTCATAGTTCCAAAAAAAGAAATGATTACAGTAGCATTTTTCAATATTTATGATGATTTAAAACAAAATGTGTTATTTCTTAATTTTTTTTTTTGTTTTCAAACTTACCTAGGTAAGATTTACCTACAGTAAAATCTCTTGTCAGTGTTTAATGGGCATGGGTAAGAAAACATGTTTTTAATTGTTAAAGGGTAAAGAGAAAAGAACAAATATGGCTTTTTTTTTTTTCCTTGCAGTTACACATTCAAGTATTCTCAATTAGCATTACTCTGATGTTCTTAATTTCTTTTAGCTGGAAGAGTGGTGGCTGAATTTTGCTTATTTGGATGTTCGTTTACCATCACAGCTGAATGTCAATTTTGCTGGTCCTGCACCTTATATTGAACACTACTGGCCTCCAAAGGAAGGCACTCAGTTGGAAAGAGGAAGTATAAATCTTTGGCACAACTTGAACTACTGGCAGCTATTAAGAAAGTAAGGACAGTTAGGTGAATTTAGTTAGAGATTTACCCAAAGTTTGACATGGCAAAATGTTGAGAAGCTTAATTTACTTATTTGAGGATACTACAGTTGTGACTACTTGGTTTATAAGTTTTAGAATGACTTGTTGATCAAAACACTTTTTTGTTTGTTTGTTTTAATAGAGAAAAAGTGCCTGTTGATAAATCTGGAAATAGTCCTCTAGATATGAATCAATTCCGGATGCTATTTTCCACCTGCAGGATTCCAGGAATTACTAGAGATTCAATTATGAGTTACTTTAGGACTGGTAAGTAGAAAACATGGGTGGTTTTTTTTTGCTAAAGGCATTGGGATTTCAGAAGGTTTGCTGCAGTCTACTATGACATTATGGAACATATTATTTTGAATATTTCTTCACTGGATTTTGACTAATCAGAGGCTCTCGGTGGACCTTTTAGTCATTGTAATTAGTCAGAAATAATTTATAGGAATGGATTTTATAAACTGTGTCTTATATTCTATGCAAAATCTGATGCTTATGTTATGTCATTTGAGAGTTTGAGTTCTAAAGAGCAATATTAATCAGGTATTAGGAAATCCGGAGCATAGGATCTGGATCTATTTCTGCCATCTACTTCTTTGAATTCTCTTTTTGAGTGTGCTTGTCTGTGCTTATCATGCCCCATTTCTCTTTGTGAGTATGTCCTCCCTTTTACACCCAGTCATCTGAGCTGAGAGCCTGATATCGGTCTTCTTGAAGGCATATGAGTTTAGATTGCATTATCTAAGTTCTTGTTTTTACTCTCTGCTTAAGGGCAAATTCTCCTTGGTATACTAGCAAATCTTAAAATGGAAAATTCTTTTGTAAGTGCTGGTTTCCAGTTCTTTCAGGATCTTTTTCTTTTTTATAAACCTAATAACATTGTATATAGTTACTGTGGAATGTAATTAGGGAAAGATATTTTTCTTAACTGAAATTTCATTTAAAAGTAAATTTTTATAGCCAATTTTGCTTGTAGTGTGGGGAGTATGACTTTACTTTCATGTAGGACTCAACTCTTCTTTGTAAATCTCATTAGATGCTTGAGATACTTAATGTCCTCAGGCCAACTCACATTTATCTTGATGTTGCAACTGAAACACCTGGTTATTTATGGCATAAAGCTTAATGCCCAAATATGAATGGAAAAGAATAGGAGAAAATGGAGAATAGCAATAATAAAGAGAGAAATATACCTATCAATTAGGATCTAATATCAATAGACCTGGTTTTCAGTTTAATGGGCCAGTTTTGTTGTGGGAAGATGAGGAGGACAATGCATTTGTGTTTTCCTTGGTGAAATGAGAAATGAGGTCATTAGCTGGGGTAGATTTGAGAAAGGAGAACATTTAAAATACTAGTCAATTTTGGAGGCTGTCTATCTGGCTTAGTTGGTTAAGCATTTGACTCTTGTTTTCAGGCTCAGGTCATGATCCGAGGGTCATGAGATGGAGCCCCACGTTGGGCTCCATGCTCAGCATGGTGTCTACTTAAGATTCTCTCATTCTCTATCTCTGCCTCTCCCCCAGCTTGCTCTCTCTTTCTCTCTTTCAAAATAAATAAGTAAATCTTAAAAAAAAAAATACTAGTCATTTTGAAAAGTGGGAGAAGCACATGTGCTAGGGGAATGCAGGGTAGCTGATCAATGTTGAGTGCCCATTTGAAATGGTGTGTTTAAGAATTGAGGTTAGACTGTGTGTTGGTTGTTTCTTCAGCAACAGTCAGGCAGGCTCGGGGAGGCAGTGAAAGATTTAAGGGTTTTACAAAGAAGAAATTAAAATGTTGGGTCTTGGAATCTATCTTTGATACAGAGAAAATTGAAGAGATTATGCATGCGAAGGCAGCATGTAAGCTGTTATGGCTAAGAGGATAATGTCATTAAGGAGGCAGTGGTTTAGAACTATTTTTATTTTTATCTACCCCTTAAGAGACCATTGAGACTAATTCAGTCACGCCTTTTATCCTGAGCAGTTCAAACCTCTCAGGTCATATCTATCTAGATTCAGGGAATTGTGCATACCCTAATTTGATCCAAGTTTCCTACTACTGTGACTCACCCAAAAGATCTGGACTCTTCTGCTATACGTTCTGGAGCTGATGGTCCGCAAAATCCTTTATATCCTCAACCTTTTCTCTGGAAGTTCTTGTTTCTTTCTGAAAGGTACTATTACTGAACCTGGTTATTCTTTGAGCTTCTTGCATTCCCTATAACCATCTTAGGTGGGTATATTTTTTTCTCATGCTGTGATACTAGACGGTATGTAGAAGATGTTGGTGTCCTTTTTATTTCCAGTGGCCTTGCCTCTTTCCTTTCTTCCTTAGAGTTTGAGCTCTTGAAAAAAGGAAAGCTATCATGATATGTCACCAGTGCTTGCCATTGTTGACCTTTTTATCTTTACTTAAAAAAATTTTTTTAACTTAAGTTCCATTTAACATATATTATTAGTTTCTGAGGTAGAATTTAGTATTCCCCCATTGCTTTATCACCAGTCTCACTATCTTTCTTTTCATCACTACCTCACATTTTTATTATTATTATTATTATTATTATTTTTAGTTTTTATTGATTTATTTGACAGAGAGAGACAGCAAGAGAGGGAGCAGAAGCAGGGGAAGCAGGGGAGGGAGAAGCAGGCTTTCCTGATCAGCAGGGAGCTCAATGTAGAGCTCAGTCCCAGGGCCTTGGGATCATGACCTGAGCCAAAGACAGAGGCTTAACCAGCCGGCTAAGTCTCCCAGGCACCCCCCACATTCACGTTCTTTTTTTTTTTTTTTTTTTTTTTTTTTTTGCCACATTCACGTTCTTGATGACTTTAGCTTCCAGTTGTAGATGATCCATG
Source organism: Spilogale gracilis (assembly GCA_004023965.1). Classification (NCBI taxonomy): domain Eukaryota; kingdom Metazoa; phylum Chordata; class Mammalia; order Carnivora; family Mephitidae; genus Spilogale; species Spilogale gracilis. Next base: position 31,854 of record PITA01003228.1, read on the forward strand.
ACCTCTACATTCATTCACTTTTTTCCTCTGGTAGTCTGTACCTCCACTCCTTCTCAAGCAACCACACACCTGTGGTCATGCCCTAGAACTTCTTCTTGTAAAAAACTCCATATCCTCTAACACAGAAATTGTAAGCATTTCATTCTGATCTCCACTTTCTCTTCACAACTCACTTCCTTTAGTAGTCTTCCTTAAATATTTATTTGACCATACTGTGACTTAAGTTGAATTATGCTATAGTTCTTCGCAGTTCCATTCCTCCCTCTTCCACCCCCAAACTGTACTTCTTTCTGTGCTTCACTGTAATCACTCCTTTGCCTACACATTCAGGTCTTTGCCCACTTGCTCCCTTATCACTCTCCCCACACCTCATTGTGGTTTAATTTTCATCTTCTGTTTGCCTCTATATATTAAAGATACCTACCCTAGCAATTTACTTGGCCTGAGAAAACCAGAAAACCTCACTTAATTTTCTCAAACCTCAAGTGGATCCACAGCATGAACTTGCCATAATGTTTTGTCACCTTATTTTCTCACTTCCAGAAACTGTTTCATGCCTTTCTCCTTCCTTATTCTCAGCTAATGAACTCTTATTCTCAACAAATGTAAAGCAATCTTTCCATCACTAAATTTAGTAGCCCATCTGTTAGGCAGAATAATGCCTCCCCACCCCCCACCCCCCCAGAGAAGTTTGCTTCCTAATCCTTGGAACCTGTTGAATGTTTTAGGTTACATAGTAAAGTATAGTAAAGGTTGCAGATGAAATTAAGGCTGTTAATCAGTTGACCTAGACATGGGAAGATTATTCTGGATTATTCATGTGGGTACTAAGTAATCATAAGAATTCTTCTACGTGAAGAGAGAGGCCGGAGAGAGCCAAATTGATGGCAGCAAATTGATGGAAAGTTGTTAACCTCCCGTGATGGCTTTGAAATGGAAGAGGCGTGTCCTGAGTCCAGTAGTGTGGGTAGCCTCTGGAAGCTGGAAAAGCGAAGGAAACTGATTCTCCCCTAGAGCCTTCAAAAGGAACACAGACACGCTGACACTTTCATTTTAGCCTACTAAGACACATTTCAGATTTCTGACCCCCAGACCTGTTAAGACCTGATCAGTAAATGACAGGGGAAAAAAAAGGAGGTAGTATTAAATGTAAAAAGATATGGAGGTTTTGAAGGAGAAGAAAGAAAAAAATGTTTTGGAAATAGCCATGAAAAAAGACAAGGAAAATACGTACCTCACTCCCTAGGACTTCAGAAAATAGGATATTAGAGAAAAAAAGTGCTATCAGGAGATGGTGTTTCCCATAGTTGATGGATTTCAGGAGATAATGTATGCAAAGCACTTATCACAGTTCCTTATACATATCAACCAGTAAATTTCCTTCCATTGGTAGTATATGTCTTCTCTTTTTCTTATTTCTTAGATGGAAGGAGCAGGGGTCATATAGGAAGCCCTTTGTTAAAAGGAATAATAATTGAAAAATGAGGCTAAATCAGAATTGTCTGAGATTTACAGAAAAGTAGTAGTTCTTGGGGAGTTACGGCATACCCAGAGAATCAGAGACTAAGTTAACAGTGGCTTACCAGGTGTCATTAGAGCCTTAAGTAAAACTAGATTTGGCAAAAAGCATTCTCCTTGCCTGTCAGGCAAACAGTGCCTTTTCTTTTTTCTTTTTTTCTTTTCTTTTCTTTTCTTTTTAAGATTTTATTTATTTATTTGACTGAGCGAGATCACAGGCAGAGAGAGGAGGAGGCAGGCTCCCTGCCGAGCAGAGAGCCCAATGTGGGGCTGGATCCCAGGACCCTGAGATCATGACCCGAGCCGAAGGCAGAGGCTTAACCCATATGAACCACCCACGTGCCCCAGCAGTGCCCTTTCTCAACTGAAAACTATTTTATTTAGAAACCATAGCTAGATATTACTGCAATTAAATTATCTGATGAACTGTCAACATTGAAATAAATCCAGAGAAACTTATTAATTCAAATAGCTCTTCTCCAGGATTCCTTGCTACTCTTTTCCCCTTGTCATTGCTGTCCATGATAAACTAGAGAGCCCTGCAGTAGTTTGGGAGTTATATGAGTCTCAAGGTATATAAATACTTGAAACTCCATGGGTTTTTCATGTTTCACATGGACAGTTTTTAAGAATGTATATTTATATCATAATTGAAAGTCCACCTTATTCATATGATATAATTGATGAGTATATGATCAAGTATTGGAGCAAGGATTATTTTCTTTTATTGGATGTAAATATGCTGTTTTACTCTTGTTTAATTTTGAGAGATTGGGTTTGTGTTTCTGTTTCTTTTTCCAGAGAGTGAAGGACATTGCCCAACTCATATTGCAGTGCTTTGTCGAGGTCGAGTTTTTGTCTTCGATGTAATACATGAAGGATGTTTGATCACCCCACCAGAGATTTACAGGTTTTCAGACTACTTTCTTGAGTCTTGAGGTGTTAAGCCTTTGCTTGAGTTTAAAAAATAAATGTTCAGAATTGCCTTTTTTATAGGTGAGAGTAAGCTAAAAATAAGAATTTTATGTAGGCTGATTTTTCAAAAGTGTTTTTATTTCATTTAATTTTATTTAAAAAATTTTTTTAAAGATTTTATTTATTTAAGAGAGAGTGAGTGAGAGAGAAAGCACAAGCAGGGGGAGGGGCAGAGGGAGAAGCAGGCTCCCCTCCCAGCAGGAAGCCTGATGCTGGGCTCCATCCTGGACCTGGGGTCATGACTTGAGCCTAAGGCAGATGCTTAACTGACTGAGCCACCCTTATTTTATTTTTAGTTTTAATTATTTGTATATGAATATATTCTACTTGGAGAAAAGGAAAAACATTGCAAATACTACCATTTCCATATCTTCCCCCAGAATTAATCACTCTTACTAGTTTGATATATTCTATCCTTCCATCTCTGTTGTAATGAATTTATATGCACATAAGCATTTGTAAAAAAGTGTAATTTTTTCTACCTAGTATGTATTTAAATACATAGTCGATGACTATCAGTATATGGCTTTAAAATTTAAATTTGTTGGTTATCTCACCTTTGGTTAAAATTCTTAAATCGTTCTTTGTGGTCTAGAATAAAATCCCAGTTCATTCGTTCATTCGTTCCTTCCTTTCTTTTTTTAAAAAGATTTTATTTATTTGACAGAGAGAAACATAGCTAGAGAGGGAACACAAGCAGGGGGAGTGAGAGAAGGAGAAGCAGTGGGGCTCGATTCCGGGACTCCGGGATCATGACCTGAGCCGAAGGCAGACGCTTAATGACTGAGCTACTCAGGTGCCCCTAAAATCCCAGTTTCTTAGCAGTGGTCTAAATTTGACCTTTGCCTGTCTTTCAGCCTTGTGTCCTGCTCTTCCTCGTGCAACTTATACTACTCTCATTTGTCTGTGTTAGCATTTCTTTTTTTTACAGTATGGCAGTAACTTATTTAATGTTACCTCAGCTGCTTAGTCAAAACAATTTAAACAATATCTCTTTTAATATGTTTTATGTATTATCCCTTCATATAACTTAACAAAAATAAAAATTTATGAGACAATGGCAAAAGAGAGATATGACATTTGCCTCCCATTGTAGAAACTGTTTGTTCATTTATCTTTTTTGTTGTTGTTCATTTTTCTTTAAAAAATCAAAAGATGAACAAAGTCTATGGCAGACAGGGGTGCCTGGGTGGCTCTGTCAGTTAGTGTCTGCCTTCGGCTCGGGTCATGATCCCAGGGTCCTGGGATCAAGACTCACATTTGGTCTCTCTGCTCCTCGAGGAGCCTGCTTCTTCATTTCCCTCTGCCTTCTGCCTTCCCTGCTTGTGCTCTTGTGCACTCTGTCTCTATCAAATAAATAAATACAATCTTAAAAAACAACAGACAGCAGACAGATACAATACGGTATTATAATTTTTGGGTACAGAAAAAATGAGATATTTCAGATATATGTAATTTCGTTATGATTTCTGTCATTACCTAATATTTTATTTATAAAACTGATTTCCTTAGTTTAAAACTTATTTTTTGAGGGTATGAACAAAATTTTATCTATTTACTTTTTTAATTTAAATTCAGTTAATTCACATTTAGTGTATCACTAGTTTCAGAGGTAGAGTTCAGTGATTCATCAGTCTTAGATAATACCTACCTAGTGCTTATTACATCACATGCATTCCTTAATGTCCATCACCCAGTTACCCCGTCACCCTTCCCTCTCCCCTTGAGCAACCCTCAGTTTGTTTCCTATGATTAAGAGCCTCTTACGGTTTGTCTTCCTCTCTGATTGCATCTTGTTTTATTTTTCTTTCTCTTCCCCTATGATCCTGTTCTGTTTCTTGAATTCCTTATGAGTGAGATCACATGGTAATTGTCTTTCTGTGATTGACTTACTACGCTCAGCATAATACCCTCCAGTTCCATCATGTCGCTGCAAATCACAAGATTTCGGTTTTTTTAGATGGTTGAGTAATATTCTATTGTATATATATTCCATATCTTTATCCATTCATCTGTTGATGGACATCTGGGCTCTTTCCATAGTTTTCTTATTGTGGACATAGCTGCTATAAATGTTGGGGTGCAGGTGCTCCTTTGGCTCACTCCATTTGTATCTTTGAGGTAAATCCCTAGTAGTGCAATTGCTGGGTCATAGGATAGCTCTATTTTCAGCTTTTTGAGGAACCTCCATACTGTTTTCCAGAGTAACTGCACCAGGTTGCATTCTCACTAGCAGTGTAGGAGCGTTCCCCTTTCTCCGAGTCCTCGCCAACACCTTTCATTTCCTGACTTGTTAACTTTAGCCATTCTGACTGATGTGAGGTGGTATCTCACTGTGGTTTTGATTGGTATTTCCCTGATGATGAGTGATATGGAGCATTTTTCATGCCGTGATTAATGGTTTATGGCAACACGGAGCTGAAAGCCCCCTCCTGGGCTAGTTGATTGCAGCTGGCTCCCCTGCTCCGATGCCTGGGAACTCTGCCATACTCAGTCACCCGTGGTCTTCCTCTGACCCCAGGGATCCTGAAACTACACTGTCCCAGTGAGGATTCCACCCCACTTTGCCACCCGAGCCTCTTTCAGGCTGGGATGTTCCTCACCCCAGAGTAGACTTCTAAAAGTTCTGATTTTCTGCTCTGCTACTAGGTCACTTTCCGGTGCCGGCTGATGGAGGCTCCCTCGCCCTGCGGTTGATCTCCCTGTATATCTCCTCAGATTCACTTCTCTTCCTTCTATTTGTAGAATTGCAGCTCTTCTTTTTTTAGAGCTCTGGTTGAATTCAGAGGTGTTCAGAATGATTTGATAGCGATATAGCTGAATTCCAGGGACCAGATGAAACTAAGGTCTCCTACTCCTCTGCCAGCTTGGAAAGTCCTCTTTGTTAGCAATTCCTAAAACACATTGGATTATCTGTAATCTTTGCATGTACTCGTGCTTTCTATTTGGAATGCCCTTTTCTTCCTTATCTCCCTTTTGAATAAGCAAGCTTTGTTTCTTTTGCTTTATGTCTCTATTCACATATCACCACAAAGGTAACTCTTTTCTAATTTCCAATTCACTTTCTGATAATAACCTATTCAAATAGCTGTGAAGATTTAAAAAGGTAAAACTGTCACCTTTTTAAAGGTGAATAATACTCCACTGTGTGTGTGTGTGTGTGTGTGTCTGTGTGTGTATCTTTAGTACACTTTGTTTATCCATTCATCTATCAACAGATAGTTAAGTTGCTTCCACCTCTTGGCTATTGTGAATAACATTGTGGTGAACATGGGAGTGGAGATGTCTCTTCAAGGTCCTGGTCTCAATTCCTTTGGATATATATCCAGAACTGGGATTGCTGAATCATAAAGTAGTTCTACATTTAATTTTTTGAGGAACTTGCACACTTTCTCTACAGTGGCTGGACCAATTTACACTCCCACCAGTAGTGCACAGGAGTTCCTTTCTCCACATCTTTACCACCACTCATTTCTTATCTTTCTGGTAATAACCATCCAGATAGCTGTGAGGTGTATCATTATGGTCTTGATTTACATTTCCCTGGTGATTAGTCATGTTGAGTACCTTTTCATGTATTTGCTGGCCATTTTTATGTCTTCTTTGATGAAATGTCTATTTAGTGCCTTTGACTATTTTTTTTTTTAAAGATTTTATTTATTTGACAGAGAGAAACACAGCCAGAGAGGGAACACAAGCAGGGGGAGTGAGAGAGGGAGAAGCAGGCTTCCCGCTGAGCAGGGAGCCCGACGTGGGGCTCGATCCCGGGTCTCCGGGATCATGACCCGAGCCGAAGGCAGTCACCCAACCAACTGAGCCACCCAGGCGCCCCTCCTTTGACTATTTTTAAATCAGTTTTTGTTTGTTTGTTTGTTTGTTTGTTTGTTTGTTGCTATTGAGTTGTAGGGTTTCCTTATATATTTTGGATATTCTTACCAGTTATATGGTTTGCAAATACTTTCTCATATTCTGTAGGTTGCCTTTTAATTTCATTGCTGTGTAGAAGCTTTGGTTTGATGAAATCCCACTTGTCTGTTTTTACTTGTGTTGTCTGTGCTTTTGTTGTCTTTGTGAAACCTGTGGGTTTTTGTCTGATGCAAATGTATTTCTTTGTTGAAGAACACTGTTATTTACTTGTCACCCGTGTAAAGGTGCATGAAATTCATCACACTGGGAGAAGAGAGTACTTTGGGAGGAAATAATTTGTCTTTATCTAATGGAGTGTTTATAATGATTATAAGTAGCAACAGCAATTGTGAAAACATTTAAAACTGACTGCATAGAATTTCTGTTTTGGGGATTACATACAAATATTAATTGGAAATAGTGTAATTACTTTGTGAAATATATATGCACATAGTTTTAAGTTAGATAAGATATGCATAATCTTTATAATATTTATCAGAATATTTTTCAAGTTCTTTATTGGAAAGGGTATTGATTGTAAGGGTTATTAACTTGGACCCCAGAAGTACAAGTACATTTTGAAAGTATAAATAATACTAGCCAAACAGTCAAATTTATTTACTTAAGTTGTCAAATATACTTCTGTGTTAATTGGCCACATACTCATTTATTTTTTAATGTGTGGGAAATAAATCCATTGCTGTTGAGATCATAATCCTTTTCTTTGGGTAATATATGAAAACCTGTAAGTATTGATAAATATTTTGACCTATTAAAGACTAAAAGTAGCTAGTAATCTTGCCTATGCTCTTTTTAAATACTCTTTCTTTAATCTTCCTAAGGCAACTGACGTACATTCACAGGAAGTGCAATAGTGAACCCGATGGACCTGGAATAGCAGCATTGACTAGTGAGGAGCGAACTCAATGGGCTAAGGTTAGATGATTTTCTTTTGTTGTTTTTGTGTTAATATTTTATTTATTTATTTGTTTAGAGGGAGAAAGAGAGCATGAGCAGAGGGTGGAGCACAGTGAGGAGAGAGAGCATCTCAAGTGGACTCCGCATGGAGCCCAATGCGGGACTTGATCCCTTAACCCTGAGATCATGATGTGAGTCGAAATCAAGGGTTGGGGGCGCCTGGGTGGCTCAGTTGGTTGAGTAACTGTCTTCGGCTCAGGTCATGATCCCAGAGACCCGGGATCGAGTCCCACATCGGGCTCCCTGCTCGGCAGGAAGCCTGCTTCTCCCTCTCTCAGTCCCCCTGCTTATGTTCCCTCTCTGGCTGTGTTTCTCTTTGTCAAATAAATAAAATCTTAAAAAAAAAAAAAAAAAATCAAGGGTTGGATATTCAATGGCCTGAGCCATGCAGGTGTCCTTTTTTTTTTTTTTTTTTTTAAGTGTATTTGACGTAAAATTACAACAATGATTAGATACGGGTGTGTATATAGCGCAGATTGATCACAATAAATCTAATTAACATCCATCATCTCATATAATTAGAAGATTTTTTTCTTGTGATGAGGACTTTTAAGGTGTATTCTAGGGGCACCTGGGTGTCTCAGGTCATCATCACAGGTCCTGGGATTGAGCTCCTTGCATGGGGCTCGCTGCTCAGAGTAGTGAGGAGTCTTTTTCTACCTCTCCCTCTGTCCCTCCCCTGACTCATGCTCTCTCTCTCAAATAAATAAATCTTTTTTTTAAAAAAAGGATGTATTCTAATAGCAATTTTCAAATATGTGATACAGCATTATTAACTTTACAGGTATCCGCCGCTTTTTGAAAGTTTGTGTTTTGCCACTTCACTTTCACCAAGGGCCTACATTAGTACTTGTTTTTGTTCACTGAAAGAAACCAAAAAGACTATTTGCTTTTATGAAAAAAAGGCAAAAAGGAAAAACAGTATTTTTTTTTTTCCTGCATGCTCCCTGAGCAGCGGGAGTAGGCAGCAACAAGGTCCTTCCCCAGGAGCTACCTCAATATCTCAGCATCAGGCTTTGAACATCTGTGCCTATGAGCGTCTGTGCTTTATCTCATTTTATTTGTGCGTCCTCTACCAAAATGTGTCCTACGTTATCAGTAAAGCTCTAAGAGAGGTCATTTTTTGGGCCTGGGAATGTTCAAACATTTTTCCATATTAATAGTAATTGCTTCTTTGCTTTTCACCATTTTGACTTAAGAATGAATGCTCTACTTCTAGATAGCACTTTACACTTTTCTTAACCTTTTCCTAACAAACTATTTTGAGATTTTTCTGGATATAGTTAATTTGTAACACTTAATCAGTATCTCTTTACCCATTAGGCACGAGAATATTTGATTAGCCTTGATCCAGAGAATTTGACTATGTTAGAAAAAATTCAGAGCAGTTTACTGGTATATTCCATAGAGGATAGCAGTCCACATGTAACACCAGAAGATTATTCTCAGGTACGTAACTATCTTGCTCTGCTATTTCTTCTCACAAATTATTCTGGAAGACTCTTATGTATACTGAAGATGAGAAGTTTTTTGTTATATGCAGGCTTTTACAATTTTTTTATAGCTATCATATATATGTACCAAATTGAAGCTTATACATAAATAATCCTTCATAAGTTCTTGCCTCATTGTTTAGGTAATGTAGATGTATCTCAGACATTGTTTAAAGAAGTAGGACTATTGTTTGCATGTACATAAAATTTGCATAGGACACTGGGCAAAATGAGCTTATCGTGCTAAAGTTGGCATAAGGACCTTACTGTAACCCACACCAGTATATCTTCACACCTTGGTTGCTGGGGTCTGTCTTAAGAGTTCTAGCACTCTTAAAGTTACTTGTTTTAGTACTTAGTTTTATTGACAGACTGTAGTGAGCTTAAGAGTAAATGTGGCCCTTTGTTTCCCCCTCACCCACCCACCCTGGGTAATATTATCATTTCCTGGGAACTAATAAAAGGTAGTAGTCTTATTTGTAGAAGTCTTAGTATTTTGAAAACGTTTATATTGTTTTATAATTCATTTGTCAATATTAAATGATAAAAATAATATAGGATTGGAATATTTTGTAGGTAGAAATAACTTTCCTTTATATAACTTTACCTGTATTTTTTAAGTAGGAGAGTTACCAAACTCCTTGAGGAGAGGAAGGATATATTCTAATGCAGTATTGTTTGAACTTCTACTGCTAGAATCTAGTTAGACTTGCATTTAAATTGCAGTCCACTATGCATATACACACACGTAATAGAAGTTTCACAAAATAGTAATTACTTTACTATCTGTGATAGAGTCTAATATTTGTATTCTCTTTTATTCTTTATTTTTTGTAATGAGTGTTTATTGTGATATACTAAATCGATTTTTGACTCCCTAATGGGCCAACGCCTACTGTGTGAGAAATAGGCTTAGTGGGGATATGAATTCCGAAGCTATTTTAATAATGCTGTAATATTATTAATATTTGTATATTGTATACAAAATATATTTGTAATACAAATATTACAATATTACAAATATTACAATATTATTAAAATATCTTCTTCATAAGTAGACTCTAATGACTAAACTTAACACAGCTTGTTAGACTATTCAAGTTGTAAAAGCTTTGTCTCTTCCTTTGTAAGTTGTGTAAACCCCTTGACTATTGGGGTTTACAGCTTTCTGTTCTCTGGTAGGATTTCTTGAGATTTTGAGGAATATTTAAAGACAGGACTGGAATTAGTATTATCTCTTGAGTATAATTATTATTATTTATTAAATTTGGTTAACCTGAAGAGGAAAAACGGCATCTTGTGTGTGTGTGTGTACTTATATAATAATACAAACACACGGACATATAAGGTATAAATACTTATAAGCCTCTTAGTATTAGAATTCTCTTAATTTTAAAATTCTGTGTTTATTTTAGGTAACCGCAATGACCCTTATAGGAGATCCAACTGTACGCTGGGGAGACAAATCTTATAATTTGATTTCCTTTTCCAATGGAGTATTTGGCTGTAGTTGTGATGTAAGTAAACTTACTGAAGTTATTTTTCCTTTTAATTGTTTAGGTTAATTTAGTGGAAATAGAAATGAATTAGCTAGGCTGTTCTGTGGTCATATAAATACACACACACTTTTGTAGCTCTGTGGCATTATACTGAAAGGCTTAGTTTTGAATCCTTAGTGAAAACAGAGTATTGGACAAGTTATTTCCTTTTGTAGTGTGGCTAATAGTTTGGTGTGTACCTGCAAAGTAGAAGTTGCATTATTTTATGTAGTTAGGCATTTTAAAGAATTTTGAAGCTCTTTTTAAAATGCACTGTTACTTATTTGTTGAGAATTAGAACCTATTTTATTTTGTTTTTTTGACGATTTTATTTTTGCAAGAGAGAGGGAGAGGAGGGGAGGGAGTGTAAGTGTGGGAGGGGGGAAGCAGAGGGAAAAGCAGACTCCCCACTGAGCAGGGAGCCCAATGTAAGACTCCATCCCAGAACCCAGGGATCGTGACCTGAGCTGAAGGCAGATGCTTAACCGAGTCACCCAGGCACCTGAATTACAACCTTTTTTTTTTTTTTTAATATTTTATTTATTTATTTGACAGAGAGAAACACAGCTAGAGAGGGAACACAAGCAGAGGGACTGAGAGAGGGAGAAGCAGGCTTCCCGCCGAGCAGGAAGCCCGATGTGGGGCTCGATCCCAGGCCTCCAGGATCATGGCCTGAGCCGAAGGCAGTCGCTTAACCAACTGAGCCAACCAGGCGCCCCTACAACCTATTTTGAAATATAGAGCATTATGTCTGTGTTCTTTACACAGAGAAGTATATGTGTATATATTTCTAGATTTTCCCAGTAATTATAAGTATTTTCCTAAAATGGCACATGATCTTTGGAATCATTTACACTATAGATACTAAAGTGTCTGGTGCTTCTACCATATTTTATCTTCTTGGTTAAAAAAAAGAAAAAGCTTATTTCTCTTTTATTTTCCTGTGATCATCTTTATTAACTCTACCTTGCCATTTTCTTTTTTTTTCTAATTTATTTTTTTATTGCATTATTTAATTTTTTCAGTGTTCAAGATTCATTGTTTATGCCCCACACCCAGTACTCCATGAAATACATGTCCTCAATACCCACTACCAGGCTCATTCATCCCCTTACCCCCTCCCTTCCTGTGATCATCTTTATTAACTCTACCTTGCCATTTTCTTTTTTTTTCTAATTTATTTTTTTATTGCATTATTTAATTTTTTCAGTGTTCAAGATTCATTGTTTATGCCCCACACCCAGTACTCCGTGCAATACCTGTCCTCAATACCCACCACCAGGCTCATCCATCCCCTCACCCCCCTTCCTTCCAAGACCCTCAGTTTGTTTCTGAGTCCAAAGTCTCTCGTGTTTCATCTCCTTCCCCGATTTACCCCACTTCCTGTTTCCTTTCCTTCTCCTACTGTCCTCCGTATTACTCCTTATGCTCCACAGTAAGTGAAACCATATGATATTTGACTTTCTCTGCTTGGCTTATTTCACTCAGCATAGTCTCCAGTCCTGTCCATGTTGCTACAAAAGTTAGGTATTCATCCTTTCTGATGGTGGTGTAATATTCCATTGTATATATGGATCATATCTTCTTTACCCATTCGTTTGTTGAAGGGCACCTTGGCTCTTTCCACAGTTTGGCGATTGTGGCCATTGCCGCAGTGAATATTGGGGTACACACTGCCCTTCTTTTCACTACTCTGTATCTTTGGGATAAATACCCAGTAGTGCAATTGCAGGGTCATATGGTAGCTCTATTTAAAAATTTTTAAGGAATCTCCACACTGTTTTCCAAAGTGGCTGCACCAACTTGCATTCTCACCAACAGTGTAAGAGGGTTCCCTTGGGTGCCTGGGTGGCTCAGTTGGTTGAACAACTGCCTTCGGCTCGAGTCATGATCCCGGAGACCCGGGATCAAGTCCCACATCGGGCTCCCTGCTTGGCGGGAAGCCTGCTTTTCCCTCTCTCACTCCCCCTGCTTGTGTTCCCCCTCTGGCTGTGTTTCTCTCTGTCAAAGAAATAAAATCTTTAAAAAAAAAAAAAAAAAAAAAGAGGGTTCCCTTTATCCACAGCCTCTCCAACACTTGTTATTTCCTGTCCTGTTAATTTTGGCCATTCTGACTGGCGTAAGGTGGTATCTCAGTGTGGTTTTGATTTGAATTTCCCTATAGCTAATGATGACGAATATTTTTTGACGAATATGTGTCTGTTAGCCATTTGTATGTCTTTTATGGAGAAGTGCCTCTTCGTGTCTTCTGCCCATTTTTTGATGTGAACATCTTTCTTTTTGGTTGTTGAGTTTGAGGAGTTCTTTATCTTGGATATCTTGGATATCAGCCCTTTGTCTGTAGTGTCATTTGCAAATATCTTCTCCGATTCCATGTATTGCCTCTTTGTTTTGTTGACTGTTTCCTTGGCTGTGCAGAAACTTTTTATTTTGGTAAAGTCCCAGAAGTTCATTTTCGCTTTTGTTTCCTTTGCCTTTGGAGACGTGTCTTGAAAGAAGTTGCTCTGGCCGATGTCAGAGAGGTTACTGGCTATGTTCTCCTCTAGGATTTTGATAGATTCCTGCCTCACGTTGAGGTATTTCCTCCATTTCGAGTTTATCTTTGTGTGTGGCTTAAGAGAATGGTTGAGTTTCATTCTTCTATACATAGCTGTCCAATTTTCCCAGCACCGTTTATGGAAGAGACTCTCTTTTTCCCACTGGATATTTTTTCCTGCTTTGTCGAAGATTATTTGACCATAGAGTTGCGGGTCCATATGGACTCTCCACTCTGTTCCATTGGTCTATGTGTCTGTTTTTGTGCCAGTACCATGCTGTCTTGGTGATCACAGGTTTGTAATAAAACTTGAAATTAGGCAACATGATGTCCCCAGCTTTTTCTTTTTCAACATTTCCTTAGCAATTTGGGGTCTTTTCTGGTTCCATATGAATTTTAGGATTGTTTGTTCCAGCACTTTGAAAAATGTTGGTAGAATTTTGATCGGGATGACATTGAAAGTATAGATTTCTCTGGGCAGTATTGACATTTTAACGATGTTTATTCTTTTAGTGCATGTATGGAATGCTCTTCCATCTTTTTGTGTCTTCTTCAATATCTTCCATGAGTGTTCTGTAGTTCCTCGTGTACAGCTCTACCTTGCCATTTTCTGATGGACATTCAAAAAGTCCATGAACCTAGAAAATTAAAAAATGACAGGTTGCAATATACACTTACAATTTCACTGTAAGATCTTTCACAAAATACGTAACTGGCTAGAAAGTACTGTGAGGTGGTTTTTTTTTGTTTTTGGTGGCCTTCCTCCAGAAGCATTTAACAACTGTATAATACTAAAAAGACATGTAATATTGATCTGGGCTCAAGAGCTGTAGTAATCAGTATTCATTCAGCTTTAGCTGTAGTAATCAGTATTCATTCAGCTGTAGCTTAAGCATGTATTCATTGGCACAGGAGTACAGCTAAGTTTGAGTAAGACTGACTTCCAGTGTCCAAATGCTTTCATTAGAAATTTTTCTCTCCATTTTTGGCAGTACTTTCCTGTGTTTGACTTGATCTTAAGGCAGGCCATCCCTTGTGATTGTTGTATCCACAATCTCATGTCTTCACAACTACTTTCATAGATGAGTGTTCTGTATGCAGATGGCCAGCTTACCACTGCCACCCTTTTTCTTCCCCCGCCAGTGGTTCCAGCAAAAGTCTTGGGAGTGGTGCTCACTGATTGTTATTGGCCTTTATCTATCATGTGCCCATCCCGAGGAGTCAGGTACTCTGCTTCACCTGGCCTGGGTCACATGTTAAAACCTTGGAATCTAGGTGGTAGAATCATTCTCATTCAAACCGTCACAGACGTTTGCCTACAGAAAAATCTCAGAAGAAAGTGAAGTTGTTGATGAGCAGGTAATAAAACTTGTCTATTATAGTATCTCATCAGAATGAAAGATTGCTATGAGTCCTTTTAAAGATTTGTTGTCTTTCATCTTCCTTGGAGTTCATTATTGACAAAATATTTCTTCTTAATTGCCTCAGTTTCCTTCTCTTGAGTTTTTTATTTTATTCTTCCTAACTTTTTCAGTCTGGTTTATATCTTCACTATTTTCTGGAAAACTATCCTTTATCAAGTAGCTAACTTCTTCCCAATGTCTTCCTCTTTCTCTTTGACCCGTCTGCCACAGTCGTTTACCCTTCTCATACATACTCCCACACTGCCTCCGTCTTAACATTCTTTTCCTATCTACTGATTCTGACCTTAATGTTAGTCTCACTTTTCCCTCCTATGCGTGTTCTCTTCCCTGGTTTAATAGTTTCATTGACCATTTTTATATAGGTAGCTTGCAGTTAGTCTAATTTTTTTCAAATTTTTGTTTAAATTCCAGTTAACATAGAGTATAATGTCAGTTTCAGGTATACAATATAGTGATTCAATAGTTCCATAGATCACCTAGAGCTCATCAATACAAGTGAACTCCTTAATCCCCATCACCAGTTCACCCACCCACTACCCATCTCCCTTCTGATACACATCAGTTTGTTCTCTGTAGTTAAGAGTCTGTTTCTTTCTTTCTCTTTATTTTTCCCTTTGCTCATTTGTTTTACTTGTTAAATTCCACGAGTGAAATCATTTGGTGTGTGTCTTTCTCTGACCCATTTAGCTTAGCATAATACTCTCTAGCTCCATACATGCTGTTGCAAATGGCAGAACTTTCTCATTTTTTATGGCTGAGTAATACTCCATTGTATATGTATACCACATCTTCTTTACCCATTCATCAGTGGATGGAGCTGTTATTCTTTTCTTGTTTTTACCTCTTCTTCTCATTTTGATAATTTTGTTTCATTGTATGTTCAAACTGGATGTTATATTGTTACATAAGGTTAAATTGTTCTCATGATCAAGAGCTCATCATTTTACTTATTCACTTCCAACCCTCAACTCACCCTCCCTCAAAAAACACATTACACTTTCATTTTTATTAATAGTACTAAACTCTTGCTCTTTGCTCAGATTCAGGGTGAAAATAACTTTAATGAACTATGTTATCTCTAAATAAAGAATATTGGCCCCATAATGAACATATATCTCAGCACAAATGAGATCTTTCTTGTAGTAAGTGTATGGAAGTCTTTTATGTATATGTATTAACATCCATTTATTTATAAAATTGATCTGATTATCTCCCCTTGGTAATCTGCTTTTAAAAATCCCATGTTCGGGGGGAGCCTGAGTGACTCAGTCATTAAGCAACTGCCTTTGGTTCAGGTCATGATCCCAGGATCCTGGGGTTAAGCCCTGCATCGGGCTCCCTGTTCAGTGGGAAGCCTGCTTCTCCTTCTCCCACTGCCTCTGCTTGAGTTTTGCTCTCGCTATGTCTGTCTGTCAAATAAATAAAATCTTTAAAAATTAAAAATTAAAAAATTTAAAAAAATTTAAAAATCCCATTTTTCTCTTGTAACCTAAGATGATTATAGAAAAAGCAATTTAACCTATGTAAAGCATCATTAGTAAAGTGTATACAGTTGGCCTTTGAACAACATGGGTTTGAACTGTGTGGGTCCACTTAAATGCTCGTTTTTTTTTTCAATAAGTACATATTTTATACTGTGATTGCAAAATAAGGTAGAAGTTGCCACATGACTAAAAGTTTACAGAAGGTGGCGGAGAGATGCTGAGAAGGCTGGAACAGCAGGCTGTCACCTGCTTGTGGCTCCTCATCCCACTACCTGTGCAGTTTGGTCCACTGAGATCTTGAACAAAAAGTTGCAAAGGAACTGGTTCTGGAGAGAGGATTATCAGTGAGGTGCCAAGACCACTCATTGTCCACAGTTGGCCAAGGACCACAAAATGATAATCTGCAACCCCTCACCCGCCATCCCCACAGGTCCAGGAGAACACTGGGGCAGGATGGTACCAGGTAGCAATGTGTAGTGCAAAGGCAAAGGCAGGAAGGAGCGCTGTCTGAGGTGCTGAAAGTTCTCTGCGGCAAACAATTTAATACTGCTGGGAGCAGCTTGCCAGCATTTCCCACAAGCAGAATCTGAATTAGAACCACGTGGAGGGGTCAGGTGGAGAAGGCAACCTAGAGAGAAGGATAACAGTGCTGTGGCTTCTCTAGTTCTCTGCCTTTGCCTGGACTCTGCTTGAGAGGAGATTTCCCATATTCCTGGGTAGCTTTGCTAACTTTGGGTGGGGATGTACCTTATTCTATTCCTGTACTATACAGGATTTTCCTTACAATTTTCTTAGTAACATTTTATTTCCCCCATCTTTATTGTATGAATGCAGTGCATAATACTTACAACACAGAACATGTTAATTGACTGTTTTTGTTATTGGCAGATATTATGTTTCGGTCAACCATAGACGGTTAGTAATTAAGTTCACTTAGGGGAATGAAAAGTTATATGTGGATTTTGATTGCATGGGAGGTCAGCATTGTTCAGGGGTGACCTGTATACTGTATACAGTAAAAGTTGGTCTATTGTGAATGCAGTGCCATGTTGCTGCTCTGTCTGTGGGTGCTTACATATGTACTTTTGTGAGTATAGTGATTAGTTACATTTCCCTTTTGGGATTCAAAATTCTGAGGTCAACTACTTTGTCTTCTCCATCTAGGGTTTATTTTTGGGCTTTGTGAAGGGCACGTAGGAAGCATGCAATAAACAGTTAAATAGTAACAGCAGTTACTGATTATTGCTATGGTCCACGTTTTGTAGGAAGCACTTTATAAGCATTATTAAAATCATTTGTCACACCAACTACACGATTGTTACCCTCACTAACAGAGGAGGCAGTTTACTTAAGGAATTAAGTAACTTCAACAGTTGCACAACTGGGAAATGTAGAGTTTAAACACAGGATCGAAACCCTCATTCCTAAAAGGTACGTTACACATATCGTATCCATATAAATTAAAAAAAAACATATGAAAAAATAAAACATCAGGGAAGCATATGAAGTTTTCATATTTCCTAACATTTTTTAAAATTGATGATTAGGCTTTCTACCATGAGATGGGCAGGCAGAATTACCAGTCAGAGAGACTTTTGTGCTTCAGTCTTGCTCTTTCTTTCTGGGTCCAGAATTAGAAATTAGTTTTACTGTCTCAAATGAAATGATAGGTGATATCTGTACAAATTATTTGTAAAATTGTGAGATGCAGATAGAAAATGGACTTGTCAATGACCTGTGAGTCTCATCATTTTATCAAAGGACAGATGTGGAAAGTTGCTCGTGCGTCTTCTTCTGACCTCCCTCAAGAGTCTTTTCTGCTGTGGCTATCTAGTTGGTAACAGTATTCATACTATACTTCTAGACTCCTCTGGACTATGAGATAGGCCAACAGATCCCTGGAATGTTATGGTGATACTTAAGACATCTAATTTACTCCTCTGAATATGGACCCAAGTGTGCTAGTCCATATCTTAAGCCTCCACTCTTCCTCTCCAAGGCTGGTAGTGCCACTTTCAGTTCATGAATGGTAACTGTTGAATGTAAAGTGATAGCAGTAGCATGGAGGAAAAAAACTGTCTGATGGGATTGTCACCAAAGGACATGGAGAAAAGACAAAAAGTTTGTCCTCCAGAATAAATAATGGAAAAATTCACTAGCTGCAGTTCCTTCCTCTCAGTGTAGCTGTTAAACCAATAATATCCCTATAACTCACTCTATCTTTCCAGCATTCTTTAAACATTGAGAATTATTTCTGCTGCATCTGAACATTCTTGTAGACATAAACACAGACTGATTATGTGTTTTAATACTTATCTAGTGGCCTATGTCTTTACTGATAAATTTCATATCAGTGCTCGATTTAGCCTTTAGAAAGTCTGTCATCCTCTTTTGCTTTTTGCAGAGTGCTCTTCAAATTTCAGAACTTCTTGCATTGCACACATACACCTACTTTCATTTCCAGTTTAAATAGCAGTTATTTTCTCTAGACTGTTCATGGTTGCTTTACACCCCTTCCCATTACCTCAAGATCCCTCATTAGGTGCTTCCAACTTTAAGTATTTGTTCTTTTGCAGCAAATAATATACATCAGTTATTTAGTATGCTATAGGATATCTCAGTCTTTGTCTTTAGGTGAGCCATTTGAATTCTGCACTTTAATATGTGTTAAGATTGGAGGGAAGGAAAATTGAAAATAAAATATTGGGTCAAGTTTTAAGTTGACATGAAGTATTAAAAATCTTGTGTATTTTCATTTTAGCATGCTCCTTTTGATGGAATGATTATGATAAAAATCAACCATTATGTTGATGAGAAGATTTTTGAGAATGAAGGAAGATGGAAGGTATGTTAGAAAAAATATTTCATATTTTTCTTAATAGCTTTTTGGTTTAATATTTTTAAGTCTTTTCCCTCTTTTCAGGGTTCAGAAAAAGTACGGGATATATCACTTCCAGAGGAACTTGTTTTCACTGTGGATGATAAAATACTAAATGACATTAGTCAAGCTAAAGCCCAATATTTCAAGCAGGTGGATTTTTTTTTACTTTTTTTCTTAGATACTAATGCTTTTCTTTCAACTACCACATATAAAAATTAGGCTATTATCCATCAGAAAGGATGAATACCCAACTTTTGTAGCAACATGGACCGGATTGGAGGAGATTATGCTGAGTGAAATGAGAGCCAAGCAGAGAAAGTCAAGTATCATATGGTTTCACTTACCTGTGGCACATAAGGGTAATATGGAGGACAGCAGGAGAAGGAAAGGAAATGAGAAGTGGGGTAAATCGGGGAGGGAGACAAAACATGAGAGACTTTGGACTCAGAAAAAAACCGAGGGTCTTGGAGGGGAGGGGATGGGTGAGCCTGGTGGTGGGTATTGAGGACATGAATTGCATGGAGCACTGGGTGTGGGGCATAAACAATGGATCTTGGAACACTGAAAAAATAAAATAAAAAATTAGGCTATCATCCAAGCATGACAACATAAAACGTTTTATTTATTTTTAAAGATTTATTTATTTTAGCATGAGCACGGTGAGGGGGCTGGTGGCAGAGGGAGAGGGGGGCATGTACCGATATGGGGCTCAGTCTGACCCTGATACCATAACCTGGGTTGAAATCAAGAGTCTGATGCTTAACTGACTGGGCCACTTAGGGGTCCAAACAACATTAAAGCTTTTTTTTTTTTTTTTTTTTTTTTTAAGATTTTATTTATTTGACAGAGACTACAAGAGAGGGAACACAAGCAGAGGGAGTAGGAGAGTGAGAAAAGGTCTTCCCACTGAGCTGGGAGCCCAATGTGGGACTCGATCCCAGGACCCTGGTATCTGACCTCAGCCAAAGGCAGACACTTACCAACTGACACACCCCGACATTAAAACATTTTAATTTCTTATATGTAATGATAAATGCAAATGATGATTTGGTTATCTTTGGGGTATTCCTCTTAGCTGATTTTTCACTTTTCCCATTTAATTTTTTTTGTCGTTGTTAGGCATCTGATCTGCAGATTGTGGTGTATGCCTTTACACCTTTTGGCAAAAAGCTAACCAAGAAGAAGATGCTTCACCCTGATACATTTATCCAGCTTGCACTTCAGCTGGCCTATTACAGACTTCATGGACGGTGAGAACCATTCATTTTCCCTTTTCAGAATCTTGAAGTCCAAGAGTATATCTTTAGCATAGCGATGCCATCCTGACTTTTTCCCCAAGTGGCACCATGTCCTAATTCGGATTTCCATCATCAGTATATTGGAGTTTTGATGTGTGACACTTTACATCGTCTTGTTTTTCATCACCTACAGTGTCCTCTGTCTTCTAAAAGAGATTTTACTGTTGTTTGGAATTCAGATTACTTGGTTTTCTTGTAGCCTCAGTTTCCTGAGAAGTTTGCGATTTTACAGGTTATCCAGTCTTTACTAATTTTGAGGATAAGAGAAATGGTGTGATATCCAATGTGACAATATGTGTCTTTAAATGGGATATTTAGGTCATTTGCATTTAATATAATTATCAGTAAGGTTGGGTTTAAGTGTACCATATTGCTCTTTTCTTTTTATCATATCTGATTTTTGTGTGTTTTATCTTTTGAATTCATAATTTTTAAAAAAAATTGTTTCATTTTATCTCCATTGTCAGACTTTTTAACTTTATTTTTAGTAGTTGCACTAGGATTTATGAAATATATCTTTAACTTACTGGAATCTACTGTCAAGTAACATTTTCCACTTGAAGTGTAACATACCTTAAAACAGAATGCTTCTCCCATTTTTTTGTGATGTTGTTGTTGTATATTATAGTTCTACATATGTAGTAAGCCTCACAATACATTGTTACTATTTGCATTAAGAAGTTGAATATCTTTTTTTCTTATGGTAAAACATATATTTAAAAAAACTTTACATTTTTGGATGCTTGGGTGGCTCAGCAGGTTAAAGCCTCTGCCTTCGGCTCAGGTCATGATCTCAGGGTCCTGGGATCAAGGCCCATGTCAGGCTCTCTGCTCGGCAGGGAGCCTGCTTCCTCCTTTCCCTCTGCCTGCCTCTCTGCCTACTTGTGATCTCTCTCTGTCATATAAATAAATAAAATATTTTTTAAAAAAACCTTTCCATTTTAGCCACTTTTTACATGTATAATCGAGGGGCATTAATTACATTCTCAGTGTTGTGCAGCCATCACAACTGTCTATTCGCAGATTTTTTCATTGCCCTGAAGAGAAACTATATCCATGAAGCAGTAATTACTTTCTTTTTTTTTTTTTTTTTTTTAAGATTTTGTTTATTTGACAGATCACAAGTAGGCAGAGAGGCAGGCAGAAAGAAGGGAGGAAACAGGCTCCCCGCTGAGCAGAGAGCCCAACTGCGGGCCTCGATCCCAGGACCCCGAGATCATGACCTGAGCTGAAGGCAGAGGCTTTAACCCACTGAGCCACCCAAGCACCCTTTTTTTAAATTAAAAAAACTTTTTTTAGAGAGCAAGAGCACAAGTGGTTGGGGAGGTGGAAGAGCAGAGGGACAGAAAGAGAAAGAATCTTAAGCAGACTCCATGCCTCTCATGGATCCCAGTGTGGGGCTTGATCTCATGACTCAGACCATGACCTGAGCCAAAATTAGGAGTCAAATACTTAGCCAACTAAGCTACCCAGGCACCTGTCTTTGATGCTATTTGAATTAATTTTTGTGTATAGTGTGTGGTAAGGGTCCAACTTCATTCCTTTGCAAGTGGATATTCAGTTTTCCTGGCATTATTTTTTAAAGAGACTGTTCATTGAATGATCTAGATGTTCTTGTTTAAAATCAGTTGCTTATAGATGTAAAGATTTACTTCTGGGCTTTCAATTCTATTCATTGGTCTGTATGTCTCTTCTTGTGTCAGTACCATACTATTGATTATTGTAGCTTTGTAGTAAGTTTTTAAATACAAAAGTATGCTTTTCACCTGTGTTCTTTCCAAAATTGTTTTGGCTATTCTTGAAATTCCATATGAATTTTAGGATTAGGTTTTCCATTTTTTCAGAAATGTTGTTTTGAATCTCTAGATGCTTTGGGTAGCATTGTCTCCAGTCCAAGAACACAGTCCTGTTCCACTTATATGCTTTTAAAAATTTCTTTAAGGAGTGTTTTGTAGTTTCCTGTGTATAGCATTTTTGCTTCTTGGGTTAAGTTTAATCTTGACTATTTTATACCTTTTTTTTTTTTTTTGAGGATTTTATTTGTTGACAGAGAGATAACTAGAGAGGGAACACAAGTAGGGGGAATGAAAGAGGGAGAAGCAAGCTTCCCTCCATGCAAGAAGCCCGATGCGGGGCTCAATCCTGAGACTTGGGATCATGGCCTGAGCCAAAGGCAGAAGCTTAACGACGGGGCCACTGAGGCGCCCCTATTTTATACGTTTTGATGCTATTGTGAATGGAATTGTTTTCTTAATTTTCTTTTCAGGTCATTTATTGCTAGTGTATGGAAATGCAGCTGATGTTTGCGTCTTTAAGCTTTGTTGAATTTGTTTATTAGTTCTAATAGTTTTTTGTGGATTTGAGTTCAAATCATCTATGAATAGAGATAGTTTTGCTTTTTTCTTTCTAATTTGTAAGGCTTTTTCTTTCTTTTTTTTTTTAAAGATTTTATTTATTTATTTGACAGAGAGAAACAGTGCTAGAGAGGGAACACAAGCAGGGGGAGTGAGAGAGGGAGAAGCAGGCTTCCTGCCGAGCAGGCAGCCCGATGTGGGACTCGATCCCGGGTCTCTGGGATCATGACCTGTGCCGAAGGCAGTCGCTTAACCAACTGAGCCACCCAGGCGCCCCTCTTTTTTTTTTTTTTTAAAGATTTTATGTATTTATTTGACAGAGCGATCACAAGTAGGCAGAGAGGCAGACAGAGAAACAGGGGGAAGCATGCTCTCTGCTGAGCAGAGAGCCTGATGTGGGGCTCGATCCCAGGACCCTGAGATCATGACCTGAGATGAAGGCAGAGGCTTAACCCTTTGAGCCATCCAGGCACCCCTGGAAGCCTTTTATTTCTTTTGACTTGAACACCCAGTAGTATGCTGAATTATCTTGTCATACCACTTGAGGCGGAAAGTTTTTAGTCTTTCATAATTGAGTATGATGTTAGCTGTGAGTTTTTCGTAAATGTCTTTTATCATGTTGAAGTTTCTTTCTATATCTAGTACATTGAGTGTTTTTATTATGGGAGAGTGTTAGATTTTGTCAAATGCTTTCCTGTGTCAATTATCCTGTAGGACTTATCCTTCATTCTATTAATAAGGTGTATTACACTGATTGATTTTCATTTGTTGAACTGCCCTTGCATTCCAAAGATATATCCCACTTGGGCCTGTTGTATTGTCCCCTTAATATGCTGCTGAATATGCTTCTGTTAGTAATTCTAAGATTTTTGCATCTTTATTTATAAAGGGATATTAGTCTTTTGTGTCTTCTTGTAATATCTATTTTTAAAGCTTTTATTTAAATTCCAGTTAATTAACGCAGTGTATACTAGTTTCAGAATCAAGGTAGTGATTCAGCACTTCCGGACTCATGTGCTCATCACAAGTGCGCTCCTTAATTCCCATCACCTATTTGACCCATCCCTCTCCCCTGTGGTAACTATCAGTTTGCTCTCTGTAGTTAGTTGGTTTCTTGGTTTGCCTTCTTCTCCCCACCCCACCCCTGACACTTTGCTTGTTTGTTTTGTTTCTTAAATTCTACATATGAATGAAATATGGTATTTGTCTTTCTCTGACTGACTTTGCTTAGCATAGTATTCTCTAGCTTCATCCATATCATTGCAGATGGCAAGACTTCATTCTTTTTTATGGCTGGTAATCTATACACACCATATCTTCTTTATCCGTTCATCAGTCAGTAGACATTTGGTCTGTTTCCATGTGACTTTTGTAGATCATGTGACTATAAACATTGGAGTGTATGTGCCCTCTTGAATCACTATGTTTGTATCCTCTGGATAAATACCAGTTGTGTGATTGCTGGATTGTAGGGCAGTTCTATTTTTAACTTTCTGAGGAACCTCCATACTGTTTTCCAGAGTGGCTGTACCAGTTTACATTCCCACCAGTAGTGCGAAAGGGTTTCCCTTCTCCACATCCTCACCAACACCTGTTATTTCTTATATTGCTGATGTTAGCCATTCTGACAGGTGTGAGATGGTATCTCATTCTAGTTTTGTTTCCTATTTCCCTGAAGATGAGTGATGAGCATCTTTTCATGTGTCTTTTGGACATATGTATGTCTTCTTTGGAAAAATGCCTTTTTTTATTGGTATCAGGGTAATGCTGGCCACTTTGAGTTAGGAAATGTTCCTTCCTTTTCAGTTTTTTGGAGGAATTTGAAAAGGATTGGTGTTAATTTTTTGAGTCTTAGAACATGAAGTTAAGTGGTCCAGGACTTTTGTTTGTTGGAAGGTTTTTGATTACAGATTCATTTCTTTACTTGATGTAGGTGCAGATTTTTTTTTTCTTGAGTCAGAGTATGTCTCAGAATGTTTCATCCAGTTTATTGGTATACAGTTGTTCATAATATTCTCCCAAAATCCTTTTTATTTCTGTAAAGGAGGTAATGCCCTCTCTTTTATAACTAATTTTAGTAATTGGGGTTCCCCCCCTTTTTTTCTTAATCATTATAGCTAAATGTTGTCAGTTTTGTTGATGTTTTCGAAGAACCAAGTTTAGTTAACTTTCTCTGTTGTTAATTTCTGTTTGTTGGTTATCTCTAGTCCTAATTATTTTTTTCCTTTTGCTGACTTTGGGTCTACTTTGCTCTCCTTTTTTCTATTTCTAAGGTAGGCACTTAGTCTATTGATTTGTGGGGTTTATTTTTTGTTTTTTTTTTTTTTTGTAATGCAGGTATTTACAGCTGTAAACTTCCCTTTGAACACTTTCATTCTGTAAGGTTTGGTAGGTTACGTTTTCATTTTCATTCATCTCAAGGCATTTCCTAATTTCCCTTGTGATTTCTCCCTTGACCAATTGGTTGGTTGGATGTCATTGGATGTCTTCATATTTGTGAATATTTCAGTTCTATTACTGATTTCTGGCTTCATTTAATTGTCATTGAAACAGATACTTTGTATGATTTCAGTATTTTTAAATTTATTAAGACTTGTTTTGTGGCCTACTCAGTGGTCTTTCCTGGAGTGTTCCATGCGCACTTGAAAAGGATTTGTGTTCTACTGTGAGGAAGTGGCATGTTCTATATATGTTAGGTCTGGTTCTTGATACTGTTGTTCAAGTCCTCTGTTTTCCTTATTTATCTGCTGTCTACATGGACTATCTCCATTATCAAGGTTGGAAATTAAAGTCTCCGACTGCCATTGGAGAGCTGTCTAGTTGCTTCTTTAATCCTGCTAGTATTTGCTTCGTATGTTTTGGGGCTCTTTTTAGGGGCATATATTTTTATAATTGTTATTTCTTCTTGATGAATTAAGCCTTTTGTTAATTTGTAATGTTCTGTCTGCCTCTTAACTTAAAATCTATTTTGTCTGTATATAACATAGCCACTCCAACTCTTGTACCTACTGTTTTTATGGAATATCTTTTTTTGTCCTTTTTTAACCTCTTAATGTCTTTGTATCTACAGTGAATCTCTTCTAGATAGCATATAGATACTAGATTATGGGTTTTTTTGCCCATCCTGTCAACCTCTGCCTTTGATTGAATAGTTTATATACATTTAAAATAATTACTGATGAAGAGATATTTACTTGTGCCACCTAGCTCTGTTTTCAGTAGGTCTTTGGTTTTTATTTCTAAATTTTTCCACTATCTTTTTTTGTATTTGCTTGATTTTTTTTACAGTGTGCCATTTTGATTCCCTTCTTTTTCTTTACATTTTTTATTGTTTTTTCTTCATGATTACCTTGGAGAATACAATTCATATTTTCTAACAACCTCATTTGAATAATAGCTTAGTTTTATTAGTATACAAAACTCTGCTTCTGTACATCTCTGTACCCTCTTTATTTTGTCAAAAATTACGTCTTTATACATTGTGTACCCATTGATACAAGTTTGTATTATTTTATGCATTTCCCTTTCAAATCAAAGAAAAATAACTATTAAACATATTGCTCTGTCTCTCATGTTTCCCCTAAACTCAGAGTTAGATCCAGAGACTTAAGAATAAGAATCACTTATTTTTATTATTTTTTACGACAGTACATCAGGAAATTAATAGCATTTGTTTTCCATTTCATCCTGTTGAGATTGACTGGATTTGTTAGCCAATGTCCATTATAAAGTTTCCTCCCTGAGTTTTTTACCTAATGGTTTTAGTAGGCATAGAAGTTACAGAACAGTGATATTTCTACCCACTGCTTTTATTCTTAATTTGTTTAAGTGTATTAGTGTTAAGTTTTAATTTACACTTTGTCCTCTTCATACTTTAAAAGGATACCATTTCAACTCAGGGAGACAGCCTTATAGATACACTGGGCAGAAGAGGCTTAGTAATTCTGTTTGAACCTTCTTAATGACCTTGTTCACATCTTTTCCTCTCATTCCACTTGATCTCTTTAACTCTTAATTCCAACCTCCAGGAATAAGAATGTTACATAAATAAGAGAGCTCTATATCTAAAATTGTTTACATCATTCTTTAACTCAGGAAAACAGTTGTCATGCTAGGGAACTTCTTAGAGAATGCTTTTACTTAATTCTGCAGTGATTTGTATAGTGTATTAAGGAGCTAAAGGCCAAGGACTCTGTATTATGGTATTGCTGTGTTAACAGTTGCCACTCACTTAATGGCATAGAGCAGGAAATGTTATTTCATATTTTCTGTCACACAGGAACCCAAGTGCAGGCTAGCTGGGTGCCTCTGCCTTCAGGTCTCCTGAAGTTGTAGTTAGAGTGTCATTCAGCTCTCTTATCATTTCAAGGTGCTCCTCAGAGGGGATCTGCTTCCAAGCGCACTTGCGATTATTAACAGAGATCATTTCCTTCCAGGCTATTTTCCAGATGCCTCCCTCAGTTTCTCACCATCTGGGCCTCTCTGTAGGGCACCTTCTAATGAGGCAGCTGGATTTCCTCATACTAGGGAAGTGAGGACGAGTAAGGTCTCTGTAACCTAATTTCAGAAGTGACATCCCATCACTTTTGTCCTGTGCTTTTCATTAGAAGCAAATCACGAGGTCTATCTCACACTGCAACTGAGGAGTTCCAGAGAGTATTACTACCAGGAGGCAGAGATCACTGGGGGTGCATCTTAGAGACCACCTACCACGGGTGCACTGCCCTACAGAATCTGACCATACCCGAGCCTTGGAAACAGCCTGTGGTGTACAGGCCCTGCGGATCAGAGTCCTTTTGACTCTTTGATTATTGAAGCAGTCTCTTGGTTACTGCAAGTCTCAACAGTGGTCTGTAGTGTAGAACTTAGTCTCTGACCAAAGCCAGCTTTATTAGGTAAGCTTTCTTCATAATAATATTTGAGCCTTTTTCTTTCTTATGACACATTCTTTTATTTTCATTTTTTTCTTGCAGCCCTGGCAGCTGCTATGAGACTGCTACGACGAGGTATTTTTATCACGGCCGCACAGAGACTCTGCGCTCATGTACTATGGAAGCGTTCACGTGGTGCCAGTCCATGCAAGATCCTTCTACTGGTGTGAGTATTGAAGAGTAACTATTTCCTTGTTTAAAGGAACCGTAGTCCCTGAATAACTAACTTCTTTGCTTCAGTTCCCCCGGATCGGTAAGATAGTTTTAGATATTTGTCCCTCAAGTTTTCAAAGCATTCATTCATTTACCAGTGAGGTGTATACTTGGAAAGCATATGAAACCAGGAAAGACCTGAGAAAAAAGCCCATTTGTGTCACTTTCTAGGCAAAGTATCTTTAATACCATGAATGTTGTACTATTGATGATCTCCCTGTAAGATAACACCAGTAAAGTGCAGACTGTCCCAAAATGCCTTAAAAAGAAACTTTTCTTGGGGGCCTGGGTGACTCAGTCATTGTGTGGCCGCCTTCAGCTCAGGGCATGATCCCAGGGTTCTGGGATCGACCTCTGTGTGGGGCTCCCTGCTCAGCGGGAAGTCTGCTTTTCCCTCCCCCACTTCCCCTATTGTGTTCCCTTTCCTGCTATCTGTCTCTCTGTCAAATAAATAAAATCTTTAAAAAAAAAAAAACAAAAAAAAACCCAAAACTTTTCTTGATATGGTTAAAAGTTTTTGAAATCAGATTCTTATTTTCATGTATTAGAACCAGAACAGTTGTGTTTTGTTTTCTACTTTTTTTCCTCCTTCTAAAGCAGTCTCTATACCCGGTGTGGGGCTTGAACTCTTGGGATCAGGAGTCACATCCCTTACCAACCAACCAGCCAGGCACCCCTGTACTTTTTTTTTTTTTTTAAACCATTTAGATAATAGGGTAGTTTCCCTCCCACTGCTGTTTTGATATTGTATTTGTTATTTAGTTTTGATAGAAATGGTTATATATATGTTTATTTTAATATCATAGAACTGTTTCATTATCATTTTTTTCAAAGATTTTATTTATTTATTTGACAGAGAGAAATATAGCTAGAGAGGGAACACAAGCAGGGGGAGTGAGAGAGGGAGAAGCAGGCTTCCCGCCGAGCAGGGAGCCCGATGTGGGGCTCGATCCCGGGACTCCGGGATCATGACCTGAGCCGAAGGCAGTGGCCCAACCAACTGAGCCACCCAGGTGCCCCTCATTATCATTTTTAAACAGCTTTCTGTTGTTCTGAAATCGTAGTTGCTACTGTCTTTACACTTATGAATATCACTTCACTGGTGCCCACGAGTTCATATTTTCCTTTCCTGGAAAGAAATAGTCAAGATGAAGGACAATATGGTAAAGAAAATGCAGTAGAAGAAGTAAGGCAAATATGTAGAAGCCTGTGTCTCAGCATTTTTGTAGAAATCTTTGCTCTCTCAGATTACCCAAACAGTGTTAAATCATGTTAAATTCAGGGTTTTAAAAATTTTGTTTCTGGGGGTGCCTGGGTGGCTCCGTTGGTTGAGCGACTGCCTTCAGCTCAGGTCATGATCCCGGAGACCCGGGATCGAGCCCCACATCGGGCTCCCTGCTCGGCGGGAAGCCTGCTTCTCCCTCTCTCACTCCCCCTGCTTGTGTTCCCTCTCTCGCTGTGTTTCTCTCTGTCAAATAAATAAAATCTTAAAAAAAAAAAAAATTGGTTTCTGTATAGTTTACTGAAGTATGTCTTGATTTTTGACACAGCTTCTTGAGCGGCAGCAGAAGATGTTACAAGCTTTTGCAAAACATAATAAAATGATGAATGATTTTTCAGCTGGAAAAGGTATGTACATTGGAATTATTCTGACTTAAAAAAAAAAAATTCTCTCGTGTTAAAACATTTTTTTTTCCTACCTTCATACTTGTGGTTTCATTGCAGGATTTGACCGTCATCTTTTAGGTCTTTTACTCATAGCAAAAGAGGAAGGTCTTCCTGTTCCAGAACTCTTTACAGATCCTCTTTTCTCCAAAAGGTAATATGATGTAGTGTTTCATAACTCGATCCATCAGATTCTTTTTTTCTGAAGGTTAAAAGCTCTTCAGAAGCAATATAAGTTTCTGTAAGTCTAGTAAAATATCCTCTCTTTATGCCACACAGTGGAGGAGGTGGAAACTTTGTTCTCTCTACAAGTCTGGTTGGTTATTTAAAAATCCTGGGAGTGGTGGTTCCCATGGTCCACAACGGCTATGGATTTTTCTACCATATCAGAGATGACAGGTAAGACTGTTAGGCATTTAATGTGTGTTTGTTTCTCTGTCCTGCTTTGGGGACACTTGGCAAATCAGTCCTTTAGGCATTTTGTGCAGAACACCATTTAAGATTGACTCAGTGACATAACATTATCATCTTCAAAACTCAATACACATATATTAGCATATTTGTTCTACCAAGGTGTTTTATACTAAGTTCAGATAAAATTTGATTGCCTCTAAATATGTGATGGTTCATGTAATCATAGATAGTACTGATGTGACCAAGATAAGAGACTAGGTAAGTTAATTTATATTAAAAAAAAGAATGTTTTTCCAATTCAGATACATTTCATTTGTGTTATATGTGGTTTGCCGGAAGAGTGAGAAAGAAAATACTATAACCTGATAGGTGGAGAACAAGGTAACATGAAATTGGTAGAAAGGCTTAGGAGGTCCTCATTCACATAGTCTGGCTATCTCTTCTCAGAGGTCTTTGAGAGCTTGGGGGGCTTTATAAAACATAATGTGGCTATGTTTAGCACTGTGTGAATAGATGGCAGGTGCAGGGGCTTCAATTGGAATGTGAAAAATTAGAATGATCCTATGTATAACATATTTCAGTGTGTAATATATTGTTTTTATACTTCAACTTTTTAAGAGTTTACAGTCAGTGTTGTTATTCAAAATTGTATCAGCCTCTGTGTCGTGTCATCTTTGCATGGTTTGTGATACCGGTGGTATCTGTATTTGTTAACATCTACGTCCTGAATTATCTGTTCCCACAATATTTGATGTACGTACATTAATATACAAATTAAAGGGTAAATTTCAATTTCAGAGGTTAAACATAGAGCTTACTATTTTTTTTTCATAATAAAGGGTCAAAGGCCTAAAATCATCATCAGACACAGAGAGTAAGTAAGCATTCTAACATTTCCTGACACGTCTGGATACTGTATTACATGCACTGACTGGAGTTCCCGCCAGACACACCTCAGCTGTCTGACTTATGAAAAAGTCCTGATCCTGGGGCAGAACTTCCATTCACTCATTCAGGAAGTATGTAGTGAGAACTTGTGGCTCTTTACATACATAGGACATGAGACAGATGAGATTTTCCCTCTTTTTGTTTTGTTTTCTACGTGGGAAAAGAGACAAGCAAATAAGCAAGGTAACTAGTGATGAATGCTATGAAGGAAATCAGCAAGTTGATATGGTAATAAAGACAACATTGTGGAGCATTGCTTCATTTAGTGTGGTCAGAGAGAGTGCGAAGTTGAGATGTTGAGGAGGAGAGGGAATTGATCACGTGACTAGCCAAGCACACAGCGCTCCAGACTTTGATCACTGCCAGCTGTTTCCAGTGCCATCCCCCAGGCTGAGCCACCGCCTTCTCTCACTTAGGTTGTTGAACAGGTTCTCCTGTGGTCTTCTTGCTTCACCCTTTCCTTCCCTGCAGAACACTGTCTACACAAAACACCTTGATGTCCTTTTAAAAATGCCATTCCACTCAAAATCCTGCAAGGGTTTCTTGTTTCACTCACAGTAAAATCCAAAGTCCTCTTAAGAGGCCCTGTATGATTAGGCTCTCACTTACTACTCTGACCTTATCTTCTACAATGCTCCTCCTATTTTACTCTACTCCAGCCACTGTCGTCTTGTACCTTGAATATAGCAAGCAAGCTCCCTCCTCATGGCATTTGCAGTAATGATTTTCTCCACCTTGTACTCTTCCTTGAAATATATGCAAGGATCCCTCCTTTACTTCATACAGGTATTTGCTTAAAATTTGCTCTGGGAGACGTCCTCTGGTGATCTATAATAGCACTCCTGACCTCCCTCACCTGCTACATTTTCTTTGTAACACTTATAACCATCCAGTGGGTATACTTATATTGGTATATAATAATATTTCTTCCCTTCTAGAATATGAGCCTATAAGAACAGGGTTTTTGATTTGCTATATCCCCAGCTCTGTAACCATGCTTTATAAATAAGTTGAATTCAGTACAGGTTTTCACAATGACTTTGTTGTTGAACATAATTATATGGTCCCCGGGAAAGGGCCTAACAGTTATAAGGAACAGAAAGAGGCAGTATGGCTATAAATTAGCAGTTAAGTTGCAGTGGTGGGGGTGGTAGAAGAAGTTGAAGAGAGGTAGAATAAGGAGCTGCATCTTGGAGGACAGCATCCTCAACTCTGAGTGCACATTAGAATCACCTGGAAAGCTCTAAAAATACTACTTTTGGAGGCACTGATTTGGTTGTGTTGGTCAGTTGATAATAGGGCCTTGTGAGATGGTAAGGAGGTGGGATTTTCTCCTGAGGATAATGGGAAGCATTTTACCAGTTCCAAAGTATGAAATGTATACATACTTTATTTGCATGTATAAGGGACTTTTGGCTCTTATATGGAATGCAAATAGTTAATAATGTATAAGTAATATGAGCAAGAGTGAGATGAGGGAAATCGGTAGGCATAAACAATAAGTTGGACAGGCAGGAGATAATGAAGGTGGAGAGAAGTGGAAGGATTTGAGAGCAATTTTGGAGGTGACTTAACGGGTGAATTGGTGATTTTGATGATAGCCTTTACTGGGATGGAGAAAATTAGGGATGGAATGTGTTGTGGCATGTTAGGGTAGAATTTTGTTTTATACATCTTGATTTTGAGATTTCATCTAGTACGGAGTATATTATCTTCATATATGAGAGGAGGTGTCAGTATGCATATGGTTCCATGACTCTGAAGCTCACAAAAGAGATCAGGGCTAGAGGTATACATTTGTAAGTCATTATAATGAATACATAAAGAGTTTCCAAATGAAATACATGGAAACTATCTGGAAAGGGTTTTTTCATTCATTGTTAAACTTGAAAATTACATTTTAGAAATACAGTTTTCTTTAAAGAAAATTAGTTTATTTAAAAAAAATTTTTTTTAGAAGATTTTATTTATTTGACAGAGAGAGATCACAAGTAGGCAGAGAGACAGGTAGAGAGAGAGAAGAGGAAGTAGGTTCCCTGCCAAGCAGAGTCCGATGCAGGCCTGGATCCCAGGACCCTGAGATCATGACCTGAGCTGAAGGCAGAGGCTTAACCCACTGAGCCACCCAAATATCCAAAAAAATGGTTTATTTTTGAAATAGCATTTTATTTTAAAGGTACTGTATGCTCATAAAAACTTGTAAAAAAAATACATGTATATAAAAACAGCATCTACAAGACACAAACCGTTAATATCTTTATAATCTATGGTTCATATAGTATATAATTTCTGTAAATTTAGATCACACAAATATTTTAGTGCCCTTTTTGGGAAATTCATTTCCACTTAACATTCTATCAAACAATTTCCATGCCGTTAAATATGCTTTGAATTTTTTTTTAAGGTTTTATTTATTTGACAGTGAGACAGCAAGAGAGAAAATATAAGCAGGGGGAGTGGGAGAGGGAGAAGCAGGCTTCCTACAGAGCAGGGTGCACAGTGCAGGGCTTGATCCCAGGACCCTGGAATCATGACCTGAGCCAAAGGCAGACTGCTTAACAACTAAGCCACCCAGGCGCCCCATGCTTTGAGATGTTTTAATGGTTGAATGTTTCACAGATTTTCATGGTTTATGTAACCACTTGCCTATTTTCAGTTTTTCATCATTACAAATGCATAATACTATATACTCCTCATTTCATCACATCATTGCAAACTCTAGGCATTATAAATCATTGTTGACCAGCTTTATATGGAAAGATAACATAACATGAATGCCTAGGAAGCAGATTTTCTCTTCATTGGTGTCTATGTACATTCTTTGGTTAACTGTGCATGTAGGAAAATTTTCTGTAATTTAAAAATATAACTGAATTGTTAAAGAAGTTTCAATATTTAAATAGCAGTTATTAATCATTGCAAAGAAATATATTTAGATGTTGCTAAATATTTGAGAATTTTACGCACAGTGTAGCTGGAAAATGATGAGTGACCGTGAATCACTAGGTGAAAACAAGGCCAGAACTTTTTGGAGGGCTCTTATGTATGTTTCAGCAAATATAATCCAGTCAAACATAGGTTTCGGCATTATGCACTGAGCCAGAGCATGTTTTCTTTTCATTCTGCTTAATCAAAAGTACATGCTGTGGTTTTAATTTACTGTCTTTTTTAATAATGTGAACATTGCACAATTGTTCACAAGCTTTACAATGTACAGCAGCATTTTGATTTTAATTTATGCTTAATGCATTTTGCTATGAAAATTTGAGTGCCTGGAAAGGGGAAGGCTAGTTCTAAGAGAGTTAGAACTGCCAGGTAAGGAATTATTATTATATATTATTATTTTAAATCAGGAGAATCTAGAGGGAAATGGTGGAAGGCATGACTTATCTCAAGAGAGTTTCTGTCTGGCTTTTCTAGAAACATCTTTTTTTCTTTTTTAAAAATATTTTATTTATTTATTTGACGGAAACACAGCTAGAGAGGGAACACAAGCAGGGGGAGTGAGAGAGGGAGAGGCAGGCTTCCTGTCGGGCAGGGAGCCTGATACGGGGCTCAATCCAAAACTCTGGGATCATGACCTGAGCTGAAGGCAGACGCTTAACGGGTGAACCACCCAGGCACCTCTAGAAACATCTTTTCTCTCTTCTTACCCTTTCTCTAATTTTTTCTTTTTTGAACTGTCTTCAGGTGCTATATTCTTTAAAAATATTTCAAGTTTCATTGCAAACAGTGGCGTGAATTCACCCTCAAACTTATTACACTAGGAAATGTTAGGAAAGATTTTTGTTCTTGTTTTTAGGAACAGGTGGGTGGGTTGGTTGAACATAGTAGGACCTTACTACAGAGCACTCTTGAGCTCTGGTTCATTTTTTGTTTCCTTTTGTTCTCAGTCTCCAGTCACACAGATTTAGGTGTTCCTAGCATTATGTATACACATGGCTTTGCCTTCAATCGTGCCCAGTTACATTTACCTAATGTCAGTAAGAATTCGCACTTGATACATGAATAGCTAGATGGATTAAAGGTCTTGGGGCCTCTTTGTGTTGTGACTTTTTGTGTAGTAATTACGTATTTTTATTTGTGCCTCACAGGTTCGTTGTGGCTTGTTCAGCCTGGAAATCATGTCCAGAGACTGATGCGGAAAAGCTAGTTCTGCTGGTGTTTCAGGCTTTCCATGATATGATGCAGCTGATGAACACTGCTCATCTTTAGAGATTTAGCATTTATAAAAATATTAACTGGGTATGGAGAGTGGGTTGGTGATGTAAGATAGGAAGGAATATTATAGGAAACTTGTAAAATGTAGAAATTAGTAGAATCATGCTCTCTAAATTTATTCTCACATAGGAAAAACGATTTTTAAGCTTCCTAATGCAGTACCAATGCAAATTGATATAATGAAACATACAACTATGCAAAAGTTGAAGATAAGCCTCAATGCAAATCTACAAATTTTAATAACGCAAGTCTTACTTTTGTTGGTTACCTATATAGGCTGTAAATCCTCTCTCTAAACATCATTGTACGATCAAGCACTTTAACGTTTCCTAGTTGTCAAAAGGTTTGGAATACATAATTAGATGTTAACTTCGCTGAAATCATTGCCTTCCACATTCACCACAGGGATACAAGCCTACTATGTTTAATGGGAAAGACCACTACAATTTAATGGTCATCTAAAAGTAGAGTTTGTGTTGGAAAGAAGAATTAGAAGGAGGTTTATACTCCAAAGCACATACAGAAAAACCCTAACAAAATTCATTTTAGTATCTTGTACTTAGTTTTGTGAATATAAAATTAAAGCACTTATTTTTAAAATTCGAGTTAGTGCCTTAAAGTTTGCTGAATCAAATTCTCAGGATTTTACAGCTTTTTTTTCCCCCTCTGCTGTTCAAAATAGAAAATAAAGTTCTCAGTCATGTAGCTTGTTTGGTGTTTGGGGAACTTATCTGCTGTTTGACCTTCTACTTTTTGACCTATGTTAAAAAAAAAAACACCACCCAAAACTTACTGTCTTAATTTATTATTTCTCATGATTGTATCGCACTTGATTGTGCCCAGCTGGATAGTTCTTCTGGTC
The DNA here is from genome assembly GCA_004023965.1 of Spilogale gracilis. Classification (NCBI taxonomy): domain Eukaryota; kingdom Metazoa; phylum Chordata; class Mammalia; order Carnivora; family Mephitidae; genus Spilogale; species Spilogale gracilis. Next base: position 67,493 of record PITA01003228.1, read on the forward strand.
TTGGTGTAGTTTATTTATGCAGCTGCATTGCTTAGTGTGCTGGGCTGAAGGTGTAAAGTTGGAGATGCCTGGGGACTTGGCACCTGGGACTCTCTCCACATGGTCTCTGATTCAGTTCTCTAGCCTTGACTGAGGTACTTGGCAGCGGGAGTGTTCCAAAAGACAAAGAGAGCATCTGCAAGGCCACTTGAGGCCTGTGCTCTGAAGGCACAGGATATTACTTTGCATTTTATTGGTGAAAAATTGCAACGGCAGTCTAGATTCAAGGAGTGGGGACAAAGTGTCCACTCTTTATATGAGAAACCGCAAAGTCATTTTGTAAATGTAGATAAGTAGGTGCATTTACTAGGGGCTGTTTTCGTAGCAGTTTCTAACTTATACATCCTTTAAATTGTCCTATCTTCTGAATTTGGTAAGACTGGTTTATTGTTTGTGAAAACACTGAATTGGCGCCTGTGGCATTTGACAAATCCTGAACAGATTTCTTTGTACCATTTTATACTGTGGACCTTTTTTCTCACTAGTACAATTTTATAGACTATGCTGTGATATCTTTTAGAATCATTTGGTTGGTTGTTTTTAAATGTCTAAAGACTTGGGTATTTTAGAAAATGTTCACCTCCTGCAGAGAAACCTCTTCTGTGATACTTTAACTTGCTTCCCTCACCTGACTAAAGTGAAAAATCACCTAGAATGTTTTTTACGAAGAGATTTCTGGGCCTCCTCCCAGATCCATAGAGTAAGAATTTCTAGAGGCTTTAGAGTCACTGAGGTAATATACCCCTTGTCCCATTCTTCTCTTCGTTAATCTGAAATTTAGTTCACTATATACATGGTTTCATTTGAAAACATCTTTGATAAGATCTGGTTTGTTATAGAGGAACATACTAGTTTGGGTAGTATACTGACGTAAAGAACCTGTGATAGTGGTAAGGATATATTACTTCAGTGATTTATCAAGAAAAATGGAAAGATTAAGGAAAAAAACACTGCAGTGTGTTTAGCTTCTAAAGGCTGCCTTTGTGTATGTGTGCTCTATCTAAAGATTGATAAAAAGTAATGGAGATGCTATAGAAACTCAGCATTTCTTATTTCCAGTGTTTCAAATTGCAGTTGAGATCATTGAAATTTTTGAGTTAAAATTTTCAGAGATACTCAATAGTATGTGATTGGTCTTTGTTTTTAATGTTTTTTTCTTTCTAGTTTATGGAACAGATGTGTGCCTGTAGTTTAGCTTATCTAAGGCCAATGTTTCCTCTTGAACTTTAATGATCCAGCTGGGAATACATTTATTTAAAACAACAACAAACCTCCATTCCCAAAGGTTTGGAAAATCAGCAAGGGAGAGAGTAAGCAATGGAACAATATATTTTTCCTTTGTTCTTGTGAAAACTGCTTGCCAGCCATCCTATCATATACCCAACTATTAGGACCATAAGAAGTTCCCCTATGTTTGTGATTTGTTAGTGCTCCAAGTTTATGTATCTGAGCTTTGCTTTCTCTGTATGTTTCTGGAAACTCAAGAGCTAGGCTGCTGTCTTTATACCTCATCAAGACAAGTTCACTTTTTACTCTTAAATTTCAGATGGTATATCAACACCAAATGGGATGTTCTAAATGAATATGGAAGATACACCTGTATTTTATGATTTGTAAGAGATGATTTCTAGTTTAAGTCAGAAAAAGTTATAATTTGAATTTATTTAAGAAATAACAAGAGTTCATAAGTTCTGTGCTCCAGCCTGGACACTGACCATAGAAAAATAGATGCCCTTCTGAGCCAGCAGCTGTTGGTGGGTGCCATGCTCCTTGACCTTGCCGTTCTCAAACACCACGATTACGTCTGCGTTCTGGATGGTGGACAGGCGGTGCGCGATCACGATGCAGGTGCGGCCTTCTCGGGCTTTGTCCAGGGCTTCTTGGACCACCTAATGATGAATCAGAGCAGAAGCCTTAAACCTTTACCATCAGAGTAAAATGTCACCTTTTATTATGCATGTGTATTCTTATATAAATGGCATTATAGTCTAGTTAATTCCTTTTTAGTTATAAAAATGAATTCTCACACTAAATCACAAGTACCTAAATTTTCTGTCCTTAGATTTATCTTACTAATAATTCCCTTTTATTTCCCAGCTTTTCATGATTAATGTGCTAAAAATGTGAGATATGTGGCTTTTTTTCTTTTGAAATTTTTTTGGGGGCTTATGAAATTAGTAAGATCATTTTACAAATTTTGGAAAATACTCGAAGGAGTAAGAAATTTTTTACTTCAAAATATAACTAGTAAATTGCTATTCACTTTTTTCAGAGTTGATAGAACCAAGAAACTCTGTTGTACAAATTAAATGGAACGTGAGCAGAGAGGCTGTACCTTTTCACTTTCAGTATCCAGAGCGGATGTAGCTTCATCCAACAACAGGATTTGAGGTTGTCTGATGAGGGCTCGAGCAATAGCAATCCTCTGTTTCTGACCTCCTGAGAGCTGAGTTCCCTTATCTCCCACTCTTGTTGCATATTTCTGCAAGTTAGCCATTAGTAAAGTTAGACAGTTCTATTTATATAGGGAAAATATTTATAATTAAAGGTTGCTGTAATAGCTACATAGTGATCCATTTAGTATTTTCCACTTAAGAGAATATTCATTTGCAGAATCAAACTAGAGAACTAGTTACTTTAGTTCTTAGTGGTCTTCTGCAACAGAAACTTGGAGCACTGAATTCCCAAATTCCTACTACCATTTTCATAATGCCAATTGATCCTATGTGTTTGGAGTCCTAAAAAGATTAAATAAAAATATTTAATGTGAAATATTCATATGACGAACATGGAGCCTAGTTTATTCTTATACCAAAAACTTTGAGAACTACAAAAAAATACTACCCTGCAAGAATTTATAATGCAACGAGAAAAAACAGATGTACAGCCTTCAGTATAAGGTCCAGTATGTACCAAATGAGAGGTATATTCACCATGTTATAAAACATCAGAAGAAGTGAAGAGAAACTATGGAGATAAGGTAGGAAGGGAAAGATGCATGAAGGGAAGAGACCTTTGTACAGAAGTTGTAAAGCTGGATCATGAGAAAGAGTATTCTAGGGCGAAAACGTACAGAAGGAATAGAGAGTCAAAAAAGTACTGCACGGCTTATATAGTAATGTGAATTAATTTCCTAACATCCAGTATCAGCAAGATTTTTCTATTGATTAAATCCTATCCTTAATTGAAATCAATGACTGCCTTTTAAGGGTAAGGCTATACAACATGGGGGGTTCGAAAGTGTGATTGCTAATTACAGCAGAATACAACAGTAGAAGTTAAGGTTTATTTCAGGTTAATTCAGTAGAACCTTAGAAGTTAAATGCATACCACTCAATTAATGATCCCTGCCATCCCTTTGTGTCTTCAGATCATCTTTGCAGGAGTAATCGCCTTTACCAATTACTGAAGAAAAGAGTTATTTTCCAAATCCATATTGGCTTCACTGCATTTTGGCTATGGACCCAACAGCTATAATAAGCTAAAAAGGGAGAGTTGGGAACCATGGAAGATGTAGAGTGTATGTCCTCTCCAAAGGAAAAAAAAATGGAACATGAAAGAAAAACCTTATACGAAAATGAACTTAGAATGGATCATGGACTAAAATCATAAAACCGTGAGGGGAAAAAATGGGGAAGTTTTTTTCTTACATATTTTATTTGACAGAGACACAGTGAGAGAGGGAACACAAGCAGAGGGAGTGGGAGAGGAAGAAGCAGGCTTCGCCAAGCAGGGAGCCCAATGTGGGGCTCAATCCCAGGACCATGGGATCGTGCCCCAAGCTGAGGGCAGATGTTTAATGACTGAGCCACCCAGGCGCCTAAATGGGGAAATCCTTTAGGACCTAGAAGACCTAACGTAGGCAAAGAGTTCTTTTATTTAATACCAAAAGCAGAATCTGTAAAAGGGAAAGTTTTATTGGACTTTATCAAAATTAAAAAGTTTGGCTCTGCATATAACCCTGTTAAAGGACAAAAAACAAGCTATCAAGTGGGACAAAGTATTTGTAAACTGTGCTTGTACCTGACAAAGGACTGATGAATATCTCTCTCTCCCAAAACTCAATGTTTAAAGAAAATTAGAAAATGGGCAAAAAACCCCCAAAGTATTTAACCAAAAAGGAAATATAGACAGCAAGTACACAAAAGGATATCTGGGATTTTCTGGGTGGCTCGGTCAGTTAAGCATCTGACTCTTGATTTCAGCTCAGATCATGATCTCAGAGGCATTAGATCGAGCCCTGCTTAAGATTCTTTCTCCCTGGGCAGCTCAGTGAGTTAAAGCCTCTGCCTTCGGCTCAGGTCGTGATCTCGGGGTCCTGGGATCAAGGCCCGCGTCTGGCTCTCTGCTTGGCAGGGAGCCTGCTTCCTCCTCTCTCTCTGCCTGCCTTTCTGCCTACTTGTGATCTCTCTGTCAAATAAATACATAAAATCTTAAAAAAAAATTCTCCCTCCCCACTCTAAAAAATAAAGGCAACATCAATATGCCAGTGGGAAACCTACCATAAAGAGCTCTACTGCATATCTATCAGAATTACAACAGCCAAGTGCTGGAAAAGGAGCAGAGAAAGTGTCGGTCATACTTACTGTGGTATAAGAGAATATGGTAAGATGGCAGAGCCACTCTGGAAACCAGGCTGGCAGTTTCTTAGAAAACTAGACATGCAGTTACCATATGGCCCAGTAACTGAACTGGTGGGCATTTATCTCAGAGAAATAAGAACTCAGGTTCACACTAAAACCTGTACACAAATACTTACAGCAGCCTTACTTTTAAGAGCCCAAACCTAGAAACAACCTAGATACAGTTCAACAAGTGAATGGTTAACCAAACTGAGGTACAATCCATATCCTATAATCCTAATCATCCTACTTAAAAGAATGCCACTAAATAAGTAAAGCATAAACTATAGACACAAGAACTTAAGGGAGTTATGCTGAATGAAAAAAGTTAACCTCAAAAGGTTATGTATCATATTCTTAAAGTAGAAAATTACGGGTGAAATGATAGCCCATTTGGGCCTGTCTTTCCACATTCCTCTTTGTCCTTATGTGCCCTCCTCCAGGCAAGTATACCATCCTGCTTCTAAGAAGTCTGCAATTAGGTGTCTTACTCATATCTGCTCTTCCCAGAATGACTCCAACCTTTCACCTTGACTTTATTCCCTTCCTCTGGGCAGCCACAGAAAGAAATGGAGAATTGTTAGTGGTTACCAGAGGTTGGGTAGTGAGAGGACAAAAGGGAAGAAGGGTGTGTGACTCTAACAGGGCAACATGAGGGATTGGAGTGGTGATGGAAATGGTCTGTATTTTTCTTATTAAGAATTATATTTACAATGAGCTTGGTAAGTGCTAAGTAAATTCCATCTCATGATAAGCTCATAGACTAACCGAAAGAACAACCTTGAGTACAGGACCTGATTGGAGCTATTTTTACTGCCTTGGAGAAACACAATACAACCTTGGGTGTATTAATCAGCTTGTTCGAAGTTTCACGAAGGCAGTAGTGGTCTATCACAATTGTTCACACCAGTGTGCCCCATCTCCCAAAATGGGACCCGACACAGAGTCAGCATTTGGAATATATTTGTGTACTGGATACGTGATTTAATTTTACTTTTGTACTGCTAACTCTACTTAAAGTCACATTTTTATTAAGAGACATACAAGGAAATGTTCTGTATCTAGACTGGTGGTGGATAGGTGAGTTTACACATTGCAATAACACTGCACAGAACTAAATACATAAGATTACAAGGAAAACTGGAGGTCTGAATAAGATCAGTGGATTAGATCAACGTCAATATCGTGGTGGGGATATTGTGTTACCGTTTGGCAAGATGTCACTGGAAGAAACTAGGTAAAGGCTACATAAAATCTGTTCCTTACAACTGCATGTAAATGTATAACTCAAAGTAAAAATAATTAAAAATGCAAGTACCACCAAGGAGAAATCAAACATGACTGGTATCTGAAGGCAGCCCACAACCACTAGTTTGCCTACAGTTAATACCACTTCATTTGCCTCTCACCACATTTATAAGATCTAGACATGATGCCTGATACTCTCGTTTGCCAGTTAGGAAACTTGGTATCATGCAGTTCAGTGTGTTGTTTAAGATCCTATGCTATTACATAGACCAGTTTCCTTTTGTTGGTATATAACTTGGGGACCCGTTTTGAGGATGGAAACAGCTTGTAGTGGATGGTGATTTCATCCTAAGAAATTACCATTTAACTTACATGGGGTAAGGTCTCGATGAAAGGATGTATGTTGGCTGCTTTGGCTGCATTCACAATTTCATCCTGTGACACCACCCGACTGTTGTCTCCATAGGCAATATTCTCAGCAATGCTACAGTCAAACAGGATGGGCTCCTGGGACACAATTCCAAGGTGGGCTCTGAGCCACTGGATGTTAAGTTTCTTTGCTTCTTGACCATCTAGGAGCTGAAAACCAAAGTCCACAAACTATAAGCAGGGCTTAAAAAAAAAAAAAACCACCTAAATCATAAATTAACAGATTAACTATTTGGACCACTGTGACATGTGGGCATCACTGGCTTGGAAAATACCAAGGCTCACGGTCTCTCAGCTCAAGACAGTCGGAGGCCAGAAAAAGTGATTTCTATGGTGATTGGGCCATCCTTTCTTCATCTCACTGGCAAAATGAGAGCCCATTTGGTCCTGTCTTTCCACATTCCTCTTTGTCCCTATGTGCTCTCCTCCAGACAAGTATACCATCCTGCTTCTAAGAAGTCTGCAATTAATATCAGAGTTAGTATCCAAAATCTATAAAGAACTTATCAAACTCAAAATCTAAACAAAAAATCCAATCAAGAAATGGGCGGAAGACATGAACAGACATTTCTGCAAAGACGACACCCAAATGGCCAACAGACACATGAAAAAGTGTTCAACATCACTCAGCATCGGGGAAACACAGATCAAAACCACAGTGAGATACCACCTTACACCAGTCAGAATGGGTAAAATTAACAAGTCAGGAAACAACAGATGTGGGTGAGGATGGGGGAAAGGGGAACCCTCCTACACTGTTGGTGGGAATGCAAGCTTGTGCAGCCACTCTGGAAAACAGTATGGAGATTCCTCAAAAAGCTGAAAATAGAGCTACCGTATGACCCAGCAATTGCACTACTGGGTATTTACCCTAAAGAAACAAATGTAGTGATCTGAAGGGGCACGTGCACCCAAATGTTTATAGCAGCAAAGTCCACAATAGCCAAACTATGGAAAAAACCTAGATGTCCATTAACAGATGAATGGATAAAGAAAAAGTGGTGCATAGATATACAATGGAATAGTATACAGCCATCAAAAGAGTGAAATCCTGCCATTTGCAATGATGTGGATGGAACTAGAGGGTATTATGCTGAGTGAAATAAATCAATCAGAGAAAGACAATTATATGATCTCTCTGATACGAGGAATTTGAGAGGCAATGCAGGAGGTGGTGGGGTCTAGGAAGAGAAAAAAATGAAACAAGATGAGACTGGGGAGGGAGAGAAACCATAAGAGACTCTTAATCTCAAGAAAAAAACTGAGGGTTGCTGGGGGATGGGGGGTAAGAACAGGGGAGCTGGGTTATGAACAAAAATGAAACAAAGGTTAAAAAAAAAAAAACGGCGTGCTATTAGGTATCCCACTCATATCTGCTCTTCCCAGAATGACTCCAACCTTTCAACTTGACTTTATTCCCCTCCTGGCAGCCAGACATAAAGTTCATCAGTAGTATGGCTCCAGATTCTCAAAGTTGGTTACTTCCTGTCCTAACTATACCACTCTTCCCCGCCCCCTCGCCCCGGAGAAATATCAGCCTTTTTGACAGCACTGAGGACAAGAGTTCAATGGAAAGTGAAGAGGCTCAAAAAAGTGTTTTTGGAAGCATAGTTCTGTTGGTGGTTATTTTTTTAATTTGCTTTAAAGCAGGAGGCATGTTGCTTCTAGATGAGTGTTGTGGTATGTCAACTGAGAATGTAGCTTCCTTCTGGGTGAAAGAATAGAAACAATTTCAATTAGTCTTGATCGCAGTACAGAAAAATCTACCACAGTATTAGCACACGGTGTTATCAAGTTGGTTTGCCTGTATTAATACCTGCAGAGTAGTTTTAATAGTGGAAACATAAAATTCCCTAAATAGAGATGCCTATACAAGGTTTGACACTTTGGTGACTATCTAAATGGGGATGGACTCTAAGGTAATGGGAGATGCAGGCGTTATCAGTAAAAGCCAAGAGTTCACTCATTACAGAGAGCCAGGACTAGGTACTGATGAAAGCTAAGTATACAAAGCCTGGAGATGAAGGTCTAAGTCAAAGAGCCTTGAGTTCAGTGTTTGAGAGAGAAGGCAGAAGGAGGTAGGAAGGTGTAAGAAGGTACTACCCTATCTTGAGTGTCTGCCTAGAATCCTGGCCAGAGTTTGTGGCTCACCTTTACAAACCAGGAATTGGATATTTACTAAGGAGGCTCAGGATGGCTGAAAAGGCCCATGCAGTGCAGACCCTAGCTTCATGTTTAGTCTGAACTACTCTAAACTCCAGATGTTCTATGCTCTTGTCCTCATATATTTGCCAGAGTGTGGGTACCAGTTTGGGATTTTTTTTAATGTGGTCATTGCATCTAGGATTACAGGCCCTTATTCAGTATTTTTTCTTCTTAAAATAGTATTGGCTTACTAGCCAACTGAAATAAAACCTTAAATCAGGTTACTACTTAAAGTGTGCTCACCACTGCTCCAGTTGCTGGGTCGTAGAACCGCTCAAGGAGCTGGACCACCGTGCTCTTCCCACAGCCGCTGCTGCCCACCAGAGCCAGCGTCTGGCCCTTCTTCACCTCAAGGCTCAGGCCCCGAAGTACGGGGATGTCTGGTCGAGTGGGGTAGTTGAACACAACTTCGTTAAATTTCACATTTCCTTCAAATGTATCCTAAAAAAAAAAAAAAGTTTAATGTTGCTGTTATAATTAGTCTGATAATTACTGGAATAAGAAGTATTTCACAGAAACTTTACCAAAGACTGTAGGAGAGGAACATACAACTCACATTCAGTCTGAGTGTCGGCACCAGTTACCACTGAAAGCAAGCTGTTATATAAAATGAAGATAGGACATGGGAGTAAAAGATCAGAGAGAGTCACATTACAGACAGTTGTTATTTAAACTCAACTTCCGTGTTCTTTTAGACAAATATTTAGATTTCCCAAGTGATAGTTTTGAGGCTAGAGCAAAGCCAGTGGCCAAAGGCTCAGGAATTTGGTACGGCATCTACCTGAGGTCTCAGCAGACAGCCCTTATCTCAAACCCTGGCCACCTCTTTAGCTCCTTCACAGGGCACAGGAATTTTCTCAGCACACGAGATCTATGATAAAGTCCCAGAAAAACTGTCTACACATACTGCTGCTAGTGCATTAATATGTGCAGCAGTGTGTCATATGAACACTCAGATCTAAATGTGAGTTTTAACTCTGGAGACAGTACAGGATTATTACTCTTAACATCAATAAAGTACCCTTACCACTTGTAACTCAGTCATTACAAAATGTAATTAAAGCCACAATGCTGCTTGCCTTTACCTACAGAGTGACATGCATGTATCTTCATGCAGAAATAATGAACATTTTTCAGGGAAATTAATTCTAGTACATTTGGATTTCTTTTTAACTTTTCTGTAAAGTTTATTATGGGGGTGCCTGGGTGGCTTAGTTGGTTAAGTGTCTGCCTTCGACTCAGGTCATGATCTCAGGGTCCTGGGATCAAGTCCCACATCAGGCTCCCTGCTCAGTGGGGAGCCTGCTTCTCCCTCTCTCACTCCTCCTGCTTGTGTTCCCTCTCTTGCTGTGTCTCTGTCAAATAAATAAAATATTTTTTAAAAATTAAAGTTTATTGGGGCACCTGGGTGGCTCAGTTGGTTGGACGACTGCCTTCGGCTCAGGTCATGATCTCAGGGACCAGGGATCGAGTCCCACATCGGGCTCCCTGCTTGGCAGGAAGCCTGCTTCTCCCTCTCTCACTCCTCCTGCTTGTGTTCCCTCTCTGGCTGTGTTTCTCTCTGTCAAATAAATAAAATCTTAAAAAAAAAATTAAAGTTTATTATGATTTTCATTCAATATGGCAGGCTTTAGTTTTAAATTTAAAAAAATTAGTAAAAAGCTTTATGCCCAACATGGGGTTTCAATTCATGACCTCAAGATCAAGGGTCACATGTTCCATTGACTGAGCCAGTCATGTACCCCTTTCTTTACTTTTTATGTGCTCGATTTCAGATTCCTTGAAATCCCTATGAAATTTTATTTTTTAAAAGTATGTGTGCATGTACTTATTTACTTATTTAACAGAGAGAAAGCACAAGGAGGGGGAGCAGCAGAGGGAGAATCAGACTCCCTGTTGAGCAGGAAGCCTGACTCAGGGCTTGATCCTGGGACTCTACGATCATGACCTGAGCCAAAGACAGACTTAGCTTAGCCCAACCATGAAATTTTTAAATGTTAAGAACGGTGGCCAAATATTAGGCCTGTAAGTGTCACAGAGTCAGCTAAATATAGGTCAGCAGCATCATGACAAATTTTCCTGTGGTGATCATCTAGTAGATAGCAAACCTTTATTAAAAATTAACCAAGCACTCATCAGGCAGCAGAGAACTCACCGGCCTCAGGCCTTCTTCACTGTAGCTGTCAATCAGAGGTCGTCTTTCAAGCAGCATGAATAAGTGGGCTGCAGACAGCTTGGCTTTAGCATAGTCTGGAGCAAAGGAACTGGCGTGTCCTAGAGCCACGGCACCAAACACAATTGCTGAAAACACCCTGGACAGAAGTAGGGGAATTAACAACTTACCATCTATAATTAGCTCTGTGATGTTTCAAAGTCCAAAGACATACCTCTTACCAGTATCACTCTTTGCTACTACCACAGGCCCTCCACTGACCACCCGCCAAACCACTACATATTTCCATGGAATTCCATGAACAAGGCAAATCTGGAGGAGAGGCCAGAGTTCACATAATTTTCCACAGTTCTCTTTTGCCAAGTGACTTGTAACTGACTCTGATTGTGATCTTCAGTAACTTTAGTGACTAGTTCTACCCTTTGTGGGCTTGAGAGGACTGAGGCACAGAGTGCTGGAGGGCCTTCACCAGCGTCGGACAAGGAGTGACTCTTCCTAGGGACTCCCTGGCCCTGCCTCTGAGTGCGCAGTTTCCTCTGCGCCCCCACACACCCAGCACTGCTCGCCGCAGGTAGAGAAACTGCATTAGGGAAAATGAGCCTTTACTACAATTCGCTTTTCTGTTACAATTAAGGGAACTATTGGCACTACCCTGAGAAAAACAATCGTCCTCAGCTAAAGTTCGATTTTCCAGTGATACGCTCTTTTGAAGACTGGAAAGAGATTATAACATCTTTTAGGAAGGGCTAAGATTCTGAGATCTACATCTCCAGGAGGCTATTTACTTCTTACACCTGAGCTCCCCTAGAACAAGAAGAGGGAAGGAAATTTTTTATCTAGTACTACTGGAGAACTTAAAAAAATGTTTCATTTCTCAAACTCCTAAATCGAAGATATTAAAGTGTGTTCTAAGTAAGGGGTGGAGGGAGGCAGAAATGGTGGGTATAGTAAGGCTCTCTCCCTTAAAATACTTAAGGTTGGTTACCAAAAATTAAATTTTAAAATAGTGATGAACAACCCAGATGCTGCTGCCTAATTTTCTTCTACAGCTTAAAATCGAGATTTAACCTAAAAGATTAAAAAGTTGTCTTTTAATTATCCAGAATTTTTTTTTTTTTTTTTAAAGATTTTATTTATTTGACAGAGAGAAACACAGCCAGAGAGGGAACACAAGCAGGAGGAGTGAGAGAGGGAGAAGCAGGCCTCCCGCCGAGCAGGAAGCCCGATGTGGGACTCGATCCCGGGTCTCCAGGATCATGACCTGAGCCGAAGGCAGTTGCTTAACCAACTGAGCCACCCAGGCGCCCTTATCCAGAATTTTTTAATGGTAGAGATGAAAGAAAAAAAAAGCAGGCCTCATTTCCTCAGTGATGCTCTTCTAGATGACAAAAGTACTCTAAGTTATAATTCCCAGAGCTAGATACTGCTGTTTATCCCTCCAAAACCACCTTCTGCTCCCTACCCACCTCTCTCTTGGACCACCCCACTTCCTGCCTGGGAGGCTGACCTTCACAGTCTTGCTTGTCCTCCTGGCTTCTGATGGAGTTTGGCAATGACAGGCACTAGCAGGAGGTGAGGGCATTTGTTTGGTTGACTTCTTTCTTGTTAGACTGTGTGGTTGGTGTCCCTCCACCAAGGACCACAGAAGCTCCCTATGCTGGGTTCTGAAAATCCTTCCCTCCTCTTGCTCTTCAGGCTGAGGTCTTAGTGGTTTGTGGTTGGGAACTGCTGGGCAGTTAACAGCTCTCCTGGGTGCTGCTTACCTTAATACTTCCTTTGTAAACAGACCTTTGTAAACAGACCCTTTAGCACTCTTAGTTACCCCATCCAAAGGGGCATTTGTTTCTGGCTGGGATCCTGAATGATACAAAGATTATATATACTTTTTTCATAGTTACTTTCATTTTGAATGAAAACACTTTCCTTGTCTTCCCCGTGTTCAAAAAAGAGGCTGTCCACTACTACTTGAAAATCATTCCACCAGAGCAGAAATATGCCAAGTGATCTTAAAAAGAATGGCTTCCCTTTGGCCAGACAAGAACAGCCTAATTGAATGTAGTTAGCATATTCTGAAAAGACGAATGCATCAATTAGAAGACCGCTGGTTAGCCTTGGAAACCAAGAAAAAAAGGAGAGGCTACAAGGCCAAACGTTGGCAGGGTCATCCCAGGCCCAGTCAGCGGAAAAGGCCTTTGCCAGATATCTGTCAAGCACCCATCCCTCTATCAACGCCATCTTGTGGTTGCAGATCAACAGCAAGATATTTAACTCTGGTTTGAGTCCATGGTATCCAACAGTTTTCTCATTATGATTTATTTCTGTCTACACTGTACAGTGAGAAAGTCTGCTCTCCTCCTGACTGCAGTTCTGATTTATGATTTTTATGAACTTGGCTGATTTTAGTCCACCTGGATGATTCAACTGTACTCAGAGTATCATTAAGATCAGATTTCTGGTGGTAGGTTCAACTATGACCTCATTTAGAACAAGTGAGTTTCTCTGCCCCCGCCCCCACCACCCCTCCTATTCTCCAATTTTGCATGGACCTACTAAAACCACATAGAATAATCTTTTATTTTTAAAGTTACTTACAGAATAACATCTCTAAAACGCATATGTCCATTCACAATGAGATAGGCGCCAAATCGAAAACAACCGGCATAGGAAAAATACATAAATGCTTGTGAAATACTGAAAGTAATTCCATAGATGTGGGCCTTCCGCACAGAATTCCTGAAAGGCAAATCAGTATATTCATAATCATCTTTTTGGCCTCTCTTAGTGCGGCCTCTAAGTGTGGCTGACCTGGGTATATATTCTGCCTCCTGTTCTGTTAGTTTGAGTACATGACAACTTCTCTATGTATCAGTTTTCTGATTTGTATAACGGGGATAACCAATATGATGCAGAATTGAGAACTAAAGAAACAACATAAGTGACTAGCATAGTAACTCATATTGATTTTTCAATTGGTAGCTGCTGCTATTATTACATGTCAATGTAAGTCAGTCAGATATTCAGCCCCTATGATATAAACACGACTGTTGAATCAAGAACAGGGAGGATGTCAAAGTGAAGACTAAAGTTTGAATTCTCTGAAGGTGATTTCTTCAGTATTATCTTGTCTTCTGGGGCCAGTTACAGTCTTACGTCACAGTTCCTGTTTCAGATTCAGAAGAGTTGGGTCACTGATGTACATACAGACACACATGAGAAGTTCTTCCCTGAGCTAGATCCCACCAGTCCCAATAGCTTGTTTTGTGCTATTTCTAATTAGACCACATGCTATCCTTTAGGAGTACAGCTGCTTTATTATACTTTTTATTCTACATCCCCCAAGAAAACAGTGATTTATTTACTCCCAGATTACGAGGAAAGCATTTGGAAAGACTTCAGAAAAATTCAAACTATTACTGATTTGGATATTTTGACTTACATGGGCTGAGTGTGGTACCACTACCTAAAATTACTTAATTTGCCATGCTCCTCCATCTCTAAATTATAATAAAAAATTAGCTCTTCCTTCATTCAAGTTCAAATTCGCCATAAGTCTTAGTAATGGCACATACACATTTACATGTTACATACATATTCACATCAAATGGAGAGAAAAATAAAATTTTGTGAAGTATATATAACTAAGGAGATGGAATAAAATCAAAATTTCACTTTTCCCCTCTCAAATTTGTAAGCATTCAAGCTACTGTTCTAGTCTGCAAAGCTGTATTCTAAATGGTGTTCAATTTTCTTAGTGTTAAAATATATTCATTTATAAAAACAGACTGTGGTTGGAAGCAAGCGGCCAATTGTGCCTCTTAGAGTTTCTTAAATAGCTCAATAATGAACCAGTTATATAGACTACATGTGGGTTTCCTGAGTAGGTTGGATCTGGTCCTCATCCAGAGAACAGATGGAATACTCTAGACAAACAGAGGAGCACATACTGGCCCAGTCCTCTGAACCTGTTCTGTCTCGGAGATGTCCTCTGTTCTTTTTAGAAGAAATGTAAAAATCTAATCCTATAGCCCAATCGCATCAAAGCTACTTTTTCTCAGTGAGCTATTGAAAAAAAGTCATCCTTACAGTCTTATCTTTTTTTTTTTTGAGAAGATTTATTATCTTTTGGGAATAATTATTAAGCCTCAGGAAAGCACTGGGTTCTTAGTAATGATCACTTATGTTCTTTACCTGTAAGCTCCGTATAATTTTTCAACATACATCGATTCAAATTTTCTTTCCTGGGTTAAGGACACAACTGTCCTAATATTTTCTATTGCTTCTGTTGCAATCTGTAACACAGAACAGATCTTGATTACAAGTGGGGCTTTTACTCCTGCATAATGAAACTTAGAAACTTTAGGGCTCTGTTGGAGGAATCCTGAAGGTGGTATTGACAGGTTTTTAATTCCTTCAATTTTGAAAGCAAAGGCATAATGTATTCTTCAAGATGAGCTCTATGACTCATCCATGGCAGAACTGCCCAACGTAAAAGCAAATATGCTTGTACCAAATACAGCGGGTGAGTCTCCATAAGCCCGGGGAGACTGACCAGCTGAGACCAAGCATGGTGGTCTGGACACCAGAAACCAGATTTTATTCCCAACCCTGCCACCGGTCAGTTACTTGACAGGCTTTGGCGGCTTTGCTTTCTTCAAAGGCTAAGGTCCTAACAGAGGGCATTAGGCTACGCGATTTCTAAGGACCCACTGGAGGTGCCAGGCATTTCCTCCATGCACGTACCCCTCCCGAGAGAGACCAGCCAGCTGCAGCTGGAACGAAGATCGCAACTATAAACAAAATGACCCTGCCTTTAGTCCCCACTTAAGCCAGGGATGGACACCGGATTCAGCCCTTTCCTGAACTTGGATGGAGGCCAGTGCTTGAACGGAGAGGTTGTGTGGACTCCCAGAGGAAGGTCTCCATTTGGGGAGCCACGCTGGGAATGCAGAGGCAGCAGGTCTGAATCCTCAGCAGGTGAGGAACGAACAAATGTGTAGAAAGGCTCCAACCCAATGGAGCATGTGGCTCTGAGAGCCTGGGACTTTACAGGAATATTCTCCCTCTGTATTCCCTGCAGTTCTGTGCGTCCTTACCTCAAATCCTTTTATACCCAAACCAGCCAGAGCAGTTTTCTGACTTTTCCAGCCAAACCATACTGGACTGACGTTAATGGTCTGTGACTCTGCTATGAAGTTTAAAGTGTAGTTCTGTGGCTGACTCTAAATCCATGAACACAAAGAGCATCAGATTTTAGTCTTACGGGTTTTGTTTTGTTTTGTTTTTCCCTCAGCTTTAAAACCTTACCTCAGTTCTCAGCTTCTGTAACCAGATGAAGGCGAGATATTTGATACCTCAGGCTGAATAACCTTCCCTCTTTAGTTAGAAATGAAAACTCCAACGGCAGTGATAGAGCACACTGGTGAGTTTCTGTTCTGTGCCTGGTAGCCCTCTGCTTCACTGACGGGTTCCCACTTGGCCTCACACAACCCTGTGAGATCAGTATCCTCCTCATGTCACAGCTGAAGGAACTGAGACACTGAGAGGTCAAATGACTCACCTCAAGCCCTAGAGTTAACAAGTAGGCAAGGATTCCCCGATGCCAAGTCTGTGTTCTTAACCCATTATGCGTTTCTGCTTCCCCTTCTTTGTAATGTATCAAGCTAGTTGTTAATGACTTCACTTGCAACTCATGATTTTCTGGTTCTGGATTAACTGCTCCAGGCCTTGTCCTGGTTTAGCGGGGCTGTAATCTCAGTTGAGGCAGGGCCTGAGTCAAGAGGGTTAAAAGCAGACACTCCCTACCTCCTTACCACCCTCATGACCACGCCCTTTATGAAAAATGAAAATGGGAACGTATCCCAAATCCTGATGTACTTTTAACCATGATTTATCTGTACCCAGGTTAGTAAGAGCTTTCCTTTGGAAATAAAAACAAAAAACAGAAGAAATTGATGGGGGTGGAAATTCCAAGACCTTCTTTCTAAGCCTCATTCTCTGTTCTATCAAGAGCCGACTGGGTAAACAACATTCAACTATGATTGATTGCTAACAATTAACATCTAAAATTTCTAATCTCTCACACTATATTTATAAAAAACCTTATTCAAGTTAAGTGGCTATTAAAAATACTTTAGGATGGGGCGCCTGGGTGGCTCAGTTGGTTAAGGGACTGCCTTCAGCTCAGGTCATGATCCCGGAGACCCAGGATTGAGTCCCACATCGGGCTCCCTGCTCGGCGGGAAGCCTGCTTCTCACTCTCTCACTCCCCCTGCTTGTGTTCCCTCTCTGGCTGTGTTTCTCTCTGTCAAATAAATAAAAATCTTTAAAAAAAAAATACTTTAGGTAACTCTGAGTTATTCTCGGATTCCTAGGATGAAAGTATTAGCTGGAAGGAACACGGGACATTATCTGATACAGTTTTCCATTTCATTCAAGTGTAAAGCGAGGACCAGAGAAATCGGAAATCTTCAGTATCCCACGCTGTGACTAGCAACACCAAGATTAATAATCCAAGGGGTTATGTTTCATTTGCCACAGGCTCATTTCTAAGTGCCCTACTCCTGCCAAAATTCTGATACCTTTCAGTGTTACTAGCCATTTTTAATAGAGTTAAGGCCGTTATCTTAACTAGATTCAAGATGTTGTCTTTCATATAACTGGTCTAAGAAAATGTAATCTCCATTTTAGCTACGGATAGTTCTCCCTTCGGAAAAAAGGTGGAAGAACCAGGGTTTGGGGAGAAAGGACATAAAAACCAGAGTATGTTTTCAGCAGTAGCTTGTGCCAAATCGAAGACCAGGAAACGATGCCCTCAAGTACACACAGCGAGCAGCCAAGAGGATCTCCAAGCCCTGTGAACACCCAGGGATTCTCAAATCCCCGATCCCTGAAGTGGCCTACAGACCTCTGGCCCCCTGGGGAGGATTCGGGCTGCACGCCAGGGGACAATGAGGGTGGAGAATGGGGAGACACCAACATGGCACTGCACTGCGGCTGACCTGGGTTAGAAGACCAGGGGAAATGTCTTCCCTGGACGTAACCGGCTCAGTGCCAGCCCACTTGGACGGAATTTTCATCTCACTCCTGACAGACACACATGTAGATCAAGTCTCAGAACCTCTGAATGCTTTCTCCCGTGTGAGGGGGCCCTCCTACCCACCCCACCTCTCATATCCACAGTGAAGGCCAGTTGCCCTGACGGGCGGGGGTGCTTTATCACACAGGCTGCTGCAGAAACCATCACAATTTTTATCACTGTCTGCTTCATCTCCTAACCTATCAATAAAAGATATTACTGAACACAAGTAAGTACAAATATTCTGGGCTGTAGTTTAAATATTTACATGCATGTCCATGTAAATAAAATGTTTCCATGTAGACTTAAATACACTGCAGTACATATGAAGAGACTACAGAGTAACAAGCTTTGAAATTAAGCCAGAACTTGAATCCCAGCCATGCCTTTGCCTAGTTAGTTCTTCATTTATAAAACTGGGCTAACAGTAAGTAGTAGCTTCTCATGGGATTGCCATGAGTGTAGTGAGCTGGTGCATGTATTTAACACCATAATGGGCCCACAGGAAGGTTCAAGTAAGCATTTGTCCAAATGCCACAACAGTTGGAATCACAAATAGGAGCATTTACTGCCATCTGGTGGCTACCCACCCTAATTACAGCCAAGAAGGAAAGCATGCTCTCCCAAGTTCCAGCCATGAAACAATTCACTTAGTCTCTGCCCTAAGGACTTCCCATGTAACATAGGGGTGATATCTGTCTCAACGAGCACACTGGGTTATTGAATCAAAGGTAAAATGGACTTAGGATATTCAGAAATTATAAAAAGGACACTTTATAAAATGCTTTTTGACAGGCTGAGAGCCTCCCATTAATTATCCCAACATCAAGTTACAGACATTATTATTACAGTAAATATTCCGTGCAGCGTTGACAGCTATTGGTTGTAGGGAGCACATTTTGTTATCCAAACACACATTTTATTAAATCAACTAAAAGCCCATGTCGGAAAGCACTACTTACACTGGCCCAAGCCTGATTTGACCCACCTTCCCAGCAGTCTCCAGTTCTTTCTTATCTCTTCTTGCATTTCCGGCCAACATTTTCATTTCAACGATTCCTGATACAGCAATGATGGGAACAACTGCTAACAGCAGGAGGGTCAACTGCCAACCGTAGATAAAGGATATGATGATACCAGTTCCGAGGTTGGCTGTATTCTGTGCGATCAACGCCAGCCTCATCCCAGTGGCCTGGAAGAGCACAGAAACACAGTCGGAGCTGCCTTGTAAGTTGTAAACGCGTAAACTGCGGTCTGAGGAGTCCCGGTCAGGCTGGGCCTGTGGGCCTGCCTGGCATTTGCTCCCTTTCCTTGCTGTCAACCCAACACCCCCACCCCCGTGCCTCACTCATGAGGCTCTGCAGGTTTTTCTTTGCACATGCCCTGCCGTTCTCATGCCTGGCCTGTGCACACCGATTTTGCCTCACAAAACCAGGAAGTGGCGGCACCGGTATTTTGGCACAAACACAACATTTAAAGAGAAAACCAACCCTAGTTTACTCTGGTCACTTTAAGAACCCTTTGCTACACATGTGGAAGGGGGAAATTGACACCGTCCCCACAAGAGACCATCCCTTATGAAGTGGACTATCCTAAGAGACCATCCCTCACCAAGCATGCATGGCTTGGGAGAAAGCTGGAAGCTTCCAAGTAGTAGCCCTCAGCTGCAAGGCTGGGACCTCAGCCAAGGAGAGAATGGTGGGCCCCAGAGACAATAATCTATGAAGGCTTGGGCAGATGACCCAAATTAGCCAAAGCCTTAGATTTAAAGGAAGGTGGTGATTTACTGGGTGAGGTAGAGGTGGCTGTACTCTCACTGGGCCGGTCCACTTGGGGCTGGCAGCCATCCTGGGGCGCTGAGGGGAGGAGCATTAGGACATTAGGATAAGGCCACCTCTGAGGACTAAAAGCTCAGAGCCACACTCACAGGGAAGCGGTGTCCTTCCTGACATTTTTGAGTCAATAAATCCATCAACCCTGAAGTCCAGCCTTCCTCTGTATTATTTAGGTCAGTTTGAGTTTTCCTGTGATTTCCATCTCAAAGCAGCTTCGTGAAGGCAGCCATGCCATATGTTAATTCAAAACCAAGTTCAAGGACCACCTGGGTGGCTCAGTTGGGTAAAGCATCTGACTCTTGATTTGGGCTCGGGTCCTGATCTCAGGGTTGTGGGATCAAGCCCAAGCCCCCAGGGCTGCAGGGCTCGGAGCTCAGCTTATCCCTGTCCCTCGGCTTCCCCCACCCCACCCCACCCCAGGGCTTACTCACTCACTGTCTCTCAAATGGATAAAACCTTCAGAAACAAAACAAAACAAAAACCACATTGAAGCAGCGTAGAACGAAGTCTACATACTCCTTGGACCTGGGAGGCATCGGTCGCGAGTCTTGTAGAAAGAGCACCAGTACTGTTTTTATGATCGTCAAACCAGCTCATGTCCTGTGGCACAAAACACACCTTTAAATAAGTTCAAAATTAAAACAAGCAAAGTACATGAAACCTCAACAAGCTGCAGTGCTGGAAATATCCACACCTAACTTGGCCCTGGAGTGAGGGACAGGTGACCCTCCGTGCAGAGCGCCGGTCCCTGCCGCTCTGCTGTGGCACAGACAGCACGGCTGATCTAGGGGCCAGACGGTGGGGTAGGACTTCTCCAGATTGCCGCTGCACATCTTGCCAGCTGCACCAGATGTAGGGGGGCCAGGGGTGGGCATTCCATCACCCAATCCTTCCAACAGGCACTATGGACACTTCCTCCCTGATGGGGTCATAACCATCATAAAGGGGCTGGAGTTGTGTTCAACACAACTCTTGAAAATTCCTGGCATGAAAAAATCAGCTCCAGTTTCTCACCGTGTTTTGTTTTGTTTTTAAACAAGATTTGACAAGGTATATGTTAAAAATGATGTTAACTATAGTCTACGTATGCATGCATCTTTTGGTTTCATAGAAAATAATTTTCCCTACCTAGCAAGACTTAAAAGATACTGGAAAATAGTTTGTAAACTCAGACCCGTCCCAAATAGGATAACTGCTATGGGCTCTTTTGTGAACAGGAATATGATCAACTCCCGTTAAGTGTATGGATAATATTCTGACCCTTTCTTAAGGCCTCCCTCCATAAAAACGAAAAATTAAAATCTGCACACTTCCCCACATGTCTCACACTAGATTGTGGACTTCTCAAGAGGGTAGATAATGCATTCTATAGTCCCAGCTCTATGCACCAGCACGCCGGTACACAGTGGGTAATGACTGAATGAATTAACAGGTGAATTAATATGAAAACAGAGCTCAAGTAAGACAAAACCAAAACTCAGTTATGAACATTTGGGGAAATTGTTCGTATAGTCAATCATGAATATGATGCCTGCCACCTCTTCCCTTATTTAAAGATATCCTGGAGTCTCAAATGCCTTGCTAAGGCCTGCATAGATTCAGAGAATCACCACAGGTCCTTGAAATGACAGTATCCATGTGGACAGAAAGAGTGGCAAAATAATGAGCTTATTAAAAGCCACCTAAACTAAGCCTACTCCCAGGAGATCACTAGAAGACTTCAGATATCCTAAGACCAGGGCCCCGGCCGGTCCCTGCAGGAATCCATGGGTGAGGCAGGAAGGCACAGACTTGAACTACAGCACACGCAGAACAATGGAAACAGGACTTGAGTGAAAGAAATCCGAACAGAAGGCATTCGCTGGTGTGCAAACCGACCTGTCTCAGCATTGCCCTGAACGCCAGCGACCGAAGCCTGGTAGTGAGGATCTCGCCAGCTTTCCCAAACGTGAAGCCCTGGTTGAGATAAAAACAAATACACAAACAAAAAACCCTATTGTCCCTTTTGATCATCAGTATTCAGATCCAAGTAGGTATAGTCACATTGATTTTTACATTATTTACATATTAATCCACCATTCAAGTAGCATAAGTCTATGACCAAACACTAAATCAAAGTCCCAACTTCACATTCTTGTACTACCCAATCATTAGCATGCAGAAAGAATCCCAACACCAAAACCCCTTACAACATCCAGCTCTGGTTTCTGAAACATTCTAAATTGATTGCCTTTTCCAGACTTTAAGGGGAGCATCTCAGTAAGAATACCATACGAATTACAACTCTCCCTGTGTTCTTGATACTTCAGATTGTTGGCAACAGAAAGAATGTTACTCTGTACAGGAATACATTTTGGCTCCTGTAATGGAAAGTGGAGGACAGGAAAGGAGGAAGTCTGCAGGATCAAGTTCCAAATGAGTTTGCTGGTTCTCTGTCACAGCTCCACCTACTCTCAGATTGGGCAACAATTAGGCTATTCTTCCTCCCCAAGCATCCCCGCCAGAAAATTCCCCTCTTTCTAAATTGTACCACATTCCAACTGAAAAGCATCCCAGATGTCCCCAGCTGGGCCTCCTTCCAGGGCCCCTGGGATGGGTGGAAGGCGCCAGGCACACTGAGTGTGGGTGTAGGTGTGCAGTGCTTGGGGCAAGACACATCAGGAGAATAGGGGCTCAGCGCCTGGGGAGGCGTCAGCCCCAGGTGTCTGGGACTGGCTTGGCAACTTTGATCTCCTTCCTTGGCCAACACATTGCTCAAGCCTGCGTGGGCACAGCCATTCTATGTGCCATCCCACTGGTGTCCCAGCCTCCAGAACACATTTATAAATCCAGCTCCATACCCCAACTACACCAAAGCCTAGGGTGCACTGGCGCACTGAGTTGTGGCTAGTGAGGCAATAATTTCTGAATAAAATGCTTGCCTTGTCATTTTCATTATCCCTTCCACAACAAAAGACAAGCACGCTGAACAGGACTAGGAAAGCTCATCTTGTTGACTTAATGGACCGTGTTACAAAGGTCCATGTGGTGGGTGCCTGGGTGGCTCAGAGGGTTAAGCCTCTTACTTCAGCTCAGGTCATGATCTCAGAGTCCTGGGATCGAGGCCTGTATCGGGCTCTCTGCTTGGCGGGGAGCCTGCTTCCTCCTTTTCTCTGCCTATTTGTGATCTGTCAAATAAATAAAATCTTAAAAAAAAAAAAAAAAAGGTCCGCATGGTGCTGAGGTAGAGAGAAGAAATGTACTACAAGCCTAGGTAGAAGAGAACAAGCAGAGCAAGGCTGACTGGTTCACTCTGGTCAGGGCCACTGTGTCTAAATGTGTGGGATGCCTGTTCTCTCGCAGAGTTAATCCATCAGGGAGGAAGAGATCAGAGAAGTTACTTCATATTGTATACAGAGTCACAACAGAAAAGAGAATACCGTTGTACTGAGTTTTTTCCCTTAGTTTATAATGAGTTTAACTGGCACTTAGGTTCTCCTATGAATTCAAGTCTCTCTTTTCCTTTGTTGGTGGCAAACCTGGAATGTAATAGAATTTAGCATACAGGGAAGTCACGATTCCTTCTGCTAAAGGATGCGGCTCTCTGAAAGAGCCTCACAGACTGCGTTTGCATTTTCTTTTTTTTTTCTACATTTTTATTTATTTGTCAGAAAGAGAGCACAAGCAGGGTCTCCAGTGAGCAGGGAGCCCAATGTGGGGCTCGGTCCTAGGACCCTGGGTTCATGACCTGAGCAGATGCATAACCGACTGAGCTACCCAGGAATCCCTGTGATTTACTGCAATCTAAGAACTGGAAGTTCCATTAGGTTTTGGTTAACTGATAATCCGTGTGTGGTAATAGGTAATGAAAATCTAGCTAACAGATAAATTTGTATTCTCTAACAGAATGTAGATTTGGTGAGAAGATGAAATCATAGGTACCTACCTGAAGGAAGAAAGTAAAAAAGGAAATAATTCCCAGACCCAAAAAAAGCAATGAGAACATGTTGCATTTCTGCTGCTTCACTTCATCATCCCCTGGTCCAAAAACCTACAAAAGAACATTTAAAATGCCTACTTGGATTACATGATCCTCTTCGCTCCTCCCATAAATAATGGCTTGAGACTCACAACACAAACACTAAGTTTTGAACATATGGGGGGAGGTTATTGTAAAATATCCATAATGAAAAATTTACCAGTATGACCATTTTTCAGTTTCCAATGCAGTGGCATGAAGTTCATTCACAGTGTGATGCAACCTTCACCACCACCTACATCCAGACCTTCCGCATCACGTCACACTGAAACTCTGCACTCAATCAATGCTAACTCTCCCCATCCCCACTCCCAGCCCTCTGAGAACCACTCTTCTCCTTCCTGTGGCCACGCATTTGAGGAATGTCTGATTATTAATATGGGTTGAGGCACTATGTGTACAATGTGTGTGGTTGGACATTTTGGCATCTGTTCCTCTCCCCCAACACTCACTGTTCCCTCTGCCCCAACTCCTTCTCACCGGGTCCCCACCCTGCACCCCTCCCTTTACAGTGGCCCCCAAACCCCAAATGGAAACAGCACCTCCAGCCCCAGCTCCCCTGGGGGCCAGGTCCTGCCTTTCCAACACCTGCAATCCTGTGTCACATTCAGCATTTGTTTTCTGTATGTGCTATGTCTGTCCCAGGAGAAAGTAACTGTTTTGAAGGCTGGTCTTGCTTTATTTTCTGCCCTATTTCCAGTGCCTGGAGCAGCATCTGGCGTATAGGAGAGGCCCCCAAATGTCAGTACCACAGATCCTGAATGGCAAGGGAGCCAGGAATTGCTTTCTAATTCTAAAATATCTGGAGGGTCCTTTATAGTCTGTTAACTTTTTGGCTTGTGCTCTTACTTGTAGACCAATGGCCAATACAAGTATAATAAACTTGTAACAATGACGAAGAATAATTCATCTAAACAAGAAAGTCTCTCCAATAATGTCAGAGGTTGACTAAGACTATACAATATAAATGATGGGTTTCATAGAGCCTGAGCTATTCTTGGTAACTTCCTACAACTACTGTCCACCGAAGTTAGCAACTGGACAGTCTAAGTCTTCTGGGTCTCAGACTCCCGGGCCTTGGAAGGATTGCTCAAACGGTGATGACTTGCTATGCTTGCTTCCAAGCAGACACTCTTAAAAGGGTTCACCTTGGAGTGATCTATAGAATCTCCTTCCAGACTCAGCCACCCTGGGAGGTACATTTATTTCAGAGATGAAGGAACTGAGGCCCAAGGAGGCACGGCATCTAGCCCAAGTTTGCACAGCCAGCAAGTGGCAGGCCAGTGGTGCTTAGTGTCTTGGCCTCTCAGAGGTGGTGACTGGAGCCTGTCTTTCCTTCACCCCCACCCCCCGGTTGGGAAGGGGAGGACTGCCTGACCCCAGGTTCAACCCAGTACAGGGACATAATTCAATGCTTCCAACAGTGATTTTTTTTTTTATCATATCATTAATATGCTAACTTGGAATGGGTTGAAAGGCTACTTTTTCTTTCGCCTCACAGCTTTCCTCAAAGGGAATTAAAACCTTCGGTGTACTTTAATTTGAGGTTGCTTTACTCCAAAATGGACCCGGGGTGGGGATGGCATGAGAACGGATTCGATTCAAGCCCCTGAGGGGTTGTTGGCAAACCTACCGCTATCATTTCCGAGAATATGATGGAAAAGGCTGGCTGCAGGGCCCCGTTGGCAATGGCGCACACTGTGCCCACCACAAAGTACGGCCATTCCGTCTTATTCAATTTCAAGACCTTCAGAAAAGACACCGGCGGCACATTTTCCTCCTAGAGCACACACACGCACACGAACAGAGATGTTTCAGGATGAGCTGGTGACGATGCGGCAGTTACGGCAGCGCGTAGACAAGGACTGCAGCGCCGTAAAGGAGCTTGCAGACGGGGCGCGCAGCGTGACGCATCCACGTCCTGCTACGGAAGAGCGAGACAGCCTGTTCCAAAATCCCAACGATGGCCGCTGAATACGCCGCAGACGGTGAGCGACAGTTGTTGAATCAAGACGCGGTCTCCACGGTGTCATCAGCCCATCTCTGTTCTGGCCTCTGCAGGGGGAGGCAAGGCCAGACCCCGGCACAAAACGCTCTGGCGTTCGAGTCCCAACTCCTCTCGGGGGTGATGGTGGGGTCAAATGAGACAATACCCGTCAACAGATGGATAAAGGCCCTTATAAATGTGGGAGACCATTATTAACCTGAGATCACGGGCCTGGTCTCCTCAGAACCCTGCCCACTGCTGCCTTTTTTTCTGGGACATGGTCCTAACTGACAAAACCAAATCAATTATCCCATTTCTTTTATCACTAGTCCTTGGTAGGCTTCTCCTGTTTCAAAGCTTGGCATGTTTTCCTGTGTGTTTTCCCGTGTGTTTTCCCGTGTCTCCTTTTTTAATATAGAAGATTTGTTTTTAAAGGTAGTCTGTATGTCTTTACACCTGGAGAAAGTATCCCAGTACCTAGCACAGATTCTCAGCAAATGTCAGACTCAACGTCTGCTCCAACATGAAGGATTTCGGTCAGATAAACTACCTCCTGTAGTCAGAATATTCTAGAATTTTAGAATTAAACTAGATACAAAAGGTGCCTATGGAATCCCAGAGCTTCACAGTCATTTACAGAGATCATGTTTGGTCTCTCTGAAAACAGAGAGCATTGTGGTAGGTTCCTCTCAGCTCTCTTTTCAATTTACCCATTTTCTTTGTAGTTTCTCCTCTTTTCTTTGTATTTCCCTTGCATTTTCTTTTCTTTTTTTCTTTCATTTTTTTCTTTCATTTTCTTACCTAGTTAGCATTATCATTAGTCCTGGTCTCCAGCCTGATAAATGAGCCTTTTCCTCAGCCTACTGTTTCTAATACACAAAAATAGGTCTCCCCAGATTCCTCTCATCACACTTAATTCCTCTCTATCCTTAGGCACATTGTCAAACCCTCTGTGATGGTACTTGGGACAATCTTGTTGATTGTGATACTTTCTGCCTCCCCCTCTTCTCTGTGCAGTTCTTCAAGAGAAGTGGTCCTCTGAAACACCAGACTCTCAAGACTTAGGAGCACAGCTCTGAAGATGAATAAGCTATAAGGTGGATACTTCCATAGCCAAAGCGGGGAGGTAGGAATTGTTTATCTTACTGAAAATAAAGCAACTTCAGGCCAGTCTAATTGTTACTTTTCTTTCCATAAATATATCAAGATTAAGACCTCTAAGAGAGCCCTTGTAATTTCTGCACTAAATAATACCATGGGTAGAGAAAAACAGAAGCAATGAACTCTCAGTAGGATTAGTTTCTTTGGGCCAACACAGGAGTAAAAATAAACCACCTTTATTAAGTAACATCCAAATGTATTTACAAACAGTTTCTTTAAATAAGAAAATACCTTCTCTTAGAATGGATTCCCTTGCATTTATAAAAGTTTCAATTAACTTGAATTAGTATCACAAGTCTTCAGGTGGAAGTGTTAAAGAATATACAATTTTGCAATTTCTTGACATTCTGCCCCTATTCTGAGTAAGAAAATTCCAATCAAATTTAGGGTGGCAATGCATAGAGTAAAAAGATTAAATTTTTTATGGTCCCTTGTAGCTAGATATGGCCATGGGATTAAGTTATGGCCAATGACATTTAAGCAGAAGTATCGTTTGGAACTTCTGGAAAATCTCTGTCTCTTTCTGCTGTTTGGACTGTGGCTGTTAGGACTGGAGCTTCAGAAGCCCTTTGAGATCCTTGAGGATGAAGTTCACACACAAGCACACGCAAGACAAGAATGAGAGGAGCATGAATGCAAGACAACTGTGGAGATACCACCATGCTAGCCTTGGGTTTCTTACCACTAAGGCTTTCTCAGGTGAAAGAGAAATGAAAACTTAATTTGCTTAAACTGATGTTATTCTGGCTTTTCATCATAGACCATCAGAAGTAATCCTGCCTAATAGAATGCAAACATCAGAGCCTTTTAGTTGAGCTTTATCTCTGGATCTCAAAGATGAATGGAATATCTACTTTCAAGAATCTAAACACAAAGACTACATTTCTCAATCTATCCCCTCTCCCCCCAAATAGGAAGTCCACTTTTAACTGGAATTGATTTCAATTCATTCTCAAATGCACTTAAAGGTTGAAATTTCTGGTTTTCCAGGAAGGGTATCATTCAGAGTAGGAATCAATAGTCTGTGTCTGCAATATACTTGTAAAGATAAGAATTTCAACAGCAGCACTCTACCACAAAAGATTTAAGTGTGAAACAACTTACAAGTTCTTTTGCTTCTGCATCAAGGCCATTCTGATACTTCCGTGAATTCCTAAGGCTTTTATGAGTAGAATTCCTAAATAGGCGAGATTTCCAGCCATTTGGAGCCATATCCACAGCAGCCTTTTCATTATTTAGTTCAAGGTCAAATTCTCCTGATTGGATCTGGTTTCCTGATGTCTGGGAAAAAAAAAAAGTTAAGTTGTGTACTTGTGTGTGTCTCCAGATGGATATAACATCCAAGTTTAGACCCATGAAACCATACTGAATATTACATGTGCCACGACTTGTCAATTTCCTTACAGCTTCTCAATCAAGATTACCCCAAAGACTGTAAAGAAGGATTTCAACAGAGAAATTGTGTGAAAAGGACACAAAAGCTAAATTTCACTTGAACAGTATAAAAATTGGAGAATGAGTATTTCTTAAAAATTAAAAGGCAAATTTTCCATCATTCAGCAGGTACACAGGAATTTTCTCTGCACTCAAAAATACAGGGAACAAATCATGGCCACCACCAGAGGGAATAAAGTATTACCAAGGGTGATTTTTTAAAGCTACAAACAAGGAAAAAGCTGGTTACTCCCCATGGGAGGCAATTAAACTGCTTTCCTTGACTGGCTGAGAGCGTCATAACCTTCCTTGTATCCTGCTCCGACTCACCTCACCCCAGGTGACACCCCCCCCCCCCGCCCCCGCAGGCTAAGTAAGCCCCATTGTCTGCATTGGGATCAATTCTCTCCTCAAAAGGGCAGGGAAATTTTCCAACCTCTGGCTCCATGCCTGGTAAGCAACATCAAGTCAACCTTGCTGGAGTCTAACTTTGAATCTAAACTCCTTAATGGTTTATCCAGGCCCAAGTTACTGTAGTGTTGTCATGTTCTTGCTCCTCTTCTTCAGGTCCTGTCTCCAGACCCAACCTACACCTAGTAGCCTCTCTAGAACTCTGCATATTATCTGATCCTAGTTTTCCAGCTGTATTTTCAATATCTGATAAAACATCACCCAGGTGCCTTGAGCCACACAGTGGTTGTGCAGTGATGTGTTCTGCATGGTGGACTCCCTTGTTTATAAATGGAACTGTTTTATACTATCTCCCAACCTAAACCAATCTTAAAGCCTTAGTCTTCTAACTGATCCCTGCATTCTCACTTCCATCCATTCCTACACTGCTACCAGGTTCATTTTCCTAAAGGGCAGTTCTGCTCAAATCACATCGCAGCTGAAAAAATCTTCCACAGGCCCCCCACTGTACACTCAAGCCCAACCCTCCCAAATTCTAGCTCATGGCAAGTCAAACCGGACCACCTTCTGTGAGTGCCTCTTCTTTTCCTCCTTTTGTCATCTTTCCCATGCTATCAAAGGGTCCATCTCAACGGACGGGTCTCCCAGTAAGCCCATTCTGATTTTAGCCTTCTGTGGCCAAATGAAGAATCCCTCTCTTTCTCCCATAATATATTTTTAAAAGATTTTATTTATTTATTTGACAGAGATCACAAGTAGGCAGAGAGGCAAGCAGAGAGAGTGGAGGAAACAGGCTCCCTGCTGAGCAGAGAGCCCAACTCAGGCCTCGAGCCCAGGATCCTGGGATCATGACCTGAGCTGAAAGCAGAGGCTTTAACCCACTGAGCCACCCAGGCACCCTCTCCCATATTATTTTTTTTCTGTGCCTTACCTAAAGCCCTCACTTCGTGGGTGCTGAGGTCACTGAGCTCCGAAGTCAAGATGGCCACTTTTACCAGGTGATGAAAAGTATTTAAAACCAATAGCCCTTATTTTTTACACCTGAATATACCTTAGCTGCCTCAAATATTTAACTATAAACAATAAAACAATAAGTATTCAAAGAAAATATGGGTGAATATCCTTTCTAAGAACAACTCCAAATCCTGAACATATGAAAGGGAAAAAATGTAATATAATTACGTATGATTTTAAAGTTGTTGTTTTTTTTTTTTTTTTTAATAGTAACGAAACTACAAAGTGAAATTAAGTGAACAAAGCAGGGGGCACCTGGGTGTCTCAGTCAGTTAAACAACTGTGACTCTCGATTTCCACTCAGGTCACGATCTCAGGGTCATGCAATAGAGTCCATGACAGGTTCTGGGCTTAGTGAGGAGTTTGCCTGAGAGTCTCCCTCTGCATCTGCACCTTACCCCCGTCATGTGTGCGTGTGTGTGTGTGTATGTGCACTCACATCTCTGCTTTTTCTCCCCGACCTCTTGGAAAAAAGAAGAAAAAATCAGGAAAAAAATCTCTAATACATGCAAGATTATATTTCCTTTTTATGCAAGGAGTTCTTATAAGTCAATAAATCATGAACAACCCAACAGAAAAATGGCCTAAAATAGGAACAGATGCTTTAACAGAGGAAAAAATACAAATGGCCAATGAACACGTGAAAAGATAATCTCAAATAATGAAAGAAATCTAGAAATACTGTTTAGCTCTATTAGATTAACAAGGATGAAAAATAAATACCAAGTGGCTGTTAGTGGTAATCAACAAAGGTTTGGATTATGGGAGTCCCTCAAATTTCTAAGATAGTCATGTTTGAGGGGTTTTTTTTTTAATGCTTAGATTTTTAAAAATAAGAATGCATTACATTTATAATTAGCAAAAATAAATAAAATACATTTAAAAGAAACAACAAAGAGCTGAGTCTATCTAATGAAAAAGCAATGACCATTCTACTTAGAAACAAAACTGAGGTAAGTTTTTTTGGGTACAAAATTGGTTGGTCTTTGGGACTGGAGGAAAAAGCAGCAACACACTGTTGGTGTGAGCAGTAATGAACTTGCAAGCTCCCTGCGGCTCTCTCCTCCATCTCTGCACCAGCACCAACAAATGGCTGGTGAGGCAGAGCCTAACCCACAAGTGGGAAATGTGAGAGTGCCAAGGTGGAGAGGTTCAAGGGGACTAGGAATCATAGACTGCAGAGCTGGTGGAGACAGGAGCAGTCATCTTAGGGCACACTCTTCACAATGACCCAGCAAGGACTTGCTGAAACTACTGATGAGTTGGTGACAAGCGTCTTCTATCACAGGACACCATTCAGAATTCAATTGTATGACTTTTCCTAGGAAAGAAAGGCTATGGAATATGATACAGAAAGGTCAGAGCTGTCCTTATCCTCTTGGCGGCCTCCCAGCTTAAGTGCCAGTGGGAATGGAAGGTCACTCTTCCCAGGGCATGGAAACGGCCAGCTGTTACCTCATGTCTTCAGAGGCAAAATCACACAACCATAGGAACTATCAAAAAAAATAAAAACGAGGGCGCCTGGGTGGCTCAGAGGGTTAAGCCTCTGCCTTCGGCTCAGGTCATGCTCTCAGAGTCCTGGGATCAAGGCCCGCATCTGCTTCCTCTTCTCTCTGCCTGCCTCTCTGCCTACCTGTGATCTCTCTGTCAAATAAATTAATTTTTTTAAAAAAGAAAACTAAAACTGAATTAAAGGAACATTATACTTATTAAAACGAAGGAAATGATAAAGACCCGGTGATGGCCAGGACATACAGAAGCAATTAGTAAAAACATTATAATTACTCCCCTCCTGCCAGAAAACATTCCCTGGCAAAATGAAGCAAGAATTATAAGACTTTCCATCATTTAATTTCGTAGTTTCACTTTGGGGATTATGAAAATTTCAGTAACTATTATTTATCATGCATCCATTTTGTGTCGAGTGCTTTTTTTAAAAAAGTAAGTTTTATTAAAACAATTCATATACCATTAAAATAACCCTCAAAGCCAAGTTTTAACTCAATTTTTTTTTTTTTTGGAACTCAATTTTTTTTGGAATACAGGTATTCCTTGCTTTCTCAAAGTTCGTGTTATACAGCTTCATTTTTATGAAAAACCTACATTAGTAACTGTTTTCACTAACAAAAAAATCTGAAGAGCATGTTGCACGCTTATAAAATAAAACAAAAAAAAAGGCGAAGAGTGAACCCAAAGTTCAGCATTTGCCAAGCCGCCATACAGGCAGCGCGCATGCGCATGGAGAGGAGCAGGGCCAAGCTCTTCCCCAGACTTCATTCATCTCAGCACCTGGGCCCCAGAGCTTTGCACTGTGTCTGTGAGGCTCTGTGCGTTTGTTTTGGGTACCTGCTAGCAAAATGTGTCCTAAAGTATCAGAAAAGCCTAAGAGAGGTTATTTTTTGGGGTATGGGAATGCTCACAATTTTTTCCATGAAAATTAATGCTAATTGCTTCTTTGCTTTACAGCATTTTGGCTTATGAAAGATTTTGCAGGAACATTCTACTTTGGGAGAGCAGAGAACACCTCTATTTAGAATAGAAGAATACGGGCTCCTGGGTGGCTAACTGGGTTAAGCATCTGACCCTTGATTTCGGCTCTGGGCTCGATCTCAGGGTCGTGAGATGGAACCCTGAGCTTGGTTCTGGGCTCAGAGGAGAGTTGGCCAGAGATTCTCTCCCTCCGCCCCTCCCTTTGACCCGGCCCCTGCTCCTGCTTGCACACGCATTTTTTTTTTCTCTCTCTCTCTCCAACAAATAAATATAATCTTAGAATAGAGAAATACTGGAAATAAACCAAGTACCAACTTCAGAGAAATGAGTAAGCCATTTATTACACACTGCTGGGTACCCATTAAAATGTTAGCATCTGGAGGCTATAGATCTTAAATGTTAAGAAAAAAAACCCTAAAATACCCATACATATCCTTGTTATGGCTGTATTTATAGAAGCATATACTTTTGCTTTGATATAAAAATGTTTATAGAAAAAATATCTCTAGCTTAATTATTTTGCCAAGTTGCATAAGCATAAAACAATTGGAATACAAACTGACAATTATCTGTAAACTGACAATATTACCTGTTTTAGGAACTAGAGTGAATGAAAAGACTACTCTATTCACTTCCTTGAGTCATGACTCCTGCTGTTGGTTTTGTTAGGATCATCTAGGAAGTGCTTTAAAATCACAAAAGACCTGCTCCAACCACTAGAGATGCTGGCATTGCCCTCTTCCTCCTGCCACTTCCCTGACGGTCCCTAATCTCATGGTAGAAAGGACCTGCCAGCTTTAACAGGTTGCCAGGCAATTAAGGATCTTGGTCCTGAGGAATAAATTTGAAATGCTTTTGACATCTTCCTTTACTTTCCTCCTCCCTCACCTTTCTCTTTCAGGATTCTTTCGCTGATTCTGAATTCAAGTCTCAGACGTAAGTTTTCGGTTATCTTCCTGAAGCTTCCTATTTCTCAGCATGGCATTAGCTAGCTGCCTGATGTTTTAAAATAATACAAAGAACACCCTACTGAGAAACAGAAAACAAAATCCTGGGACGCACATACCTGCATGTTAACAAGCTTGAAGTACACACCTTCCTTCTTCATCAGCTCCCTGTGGCTTCCTTGCTCCACAATGACGCCATCTTCCACCCCAGCGATGACATCTGCGTTTCGGATGGTGGACAGTCGATGGGCTATCACGATGGTGGTCCGGCCTTCTCGAGCCTGGAAGGAAAGACAGCCGGGATGCTTCAGGCTTATAAGCTCCACGCACTGCCAGGAGCACGCACGGCTCCGCACGTGGGCGCACGTGTTTGCAGTTGATGAGAATAGCTTCCCCTGGGGGCGGGGCGCACAGGCACCCCATCTAGGAAAGGCTAAGGTGAGGCTTGAGTTCTGGAGCAGAAAGGAAGCCAACCCCTGCAGTACGAGGATGAATAATTTTGGAGGCTCAGGGTAGTGTAGGCTTTCCCCTAGAAAAACAAGAGAAGGTCTGACCCTTCTCAAGTGTTTTCATACTCGTCTGAGGAGACTTTCTTGTTGTTTTTGTCAAATGCAGCCTTCTCCGGGGCACTTCCATAGGGTTTCTTTTGGGGAACCCGATTTCAACTGTAATTCTGATACGCTGCACGCAGGCAGTTTAGATGAAAATGTACTTGGGGATCACAATGGTTTAAATGATAGTTCAGGGACCATCTGCATCACTACCTCCGGAGTGGGGCAAATAACTTTGCTTTTTAACAAGTGCCCCAGGTGAGTGTTATGCATGCTAAAATCTGCAAATCACCCCGTAAGTAGTTCTGTGAACTCACAGGTTGCCTTGGTGGGTTTATCAATGGGCATTTAAACCCTGGAAAATGCTCATCGAATTGTTCATGCTGTATCATTAATAAAGGTTATTATTTTTGATACTCATTAGCTCTGTTAGGCTATAGCTTCTTTAGACTACTCTGAGACAATAAAACCATGTGATTAGGATCGTTATTAGAGTATAATTTAATTCGCCTAAGCAGTTACAAATGCAAATTAAAAATGACAGCTGAGGGCGCCTGGGTGGCTCAGTGGGTTAAAGCCTCTGCATTCAGTTCAGGTCATGATCTCAGGGTCCTGGGATAGAGGCCCGCATCGGGCTCTCTGCTTAGTGGGGAGCCTTCTTACTCCTCTCTCTCTGCCTGCCTCTGCCTGCCTGTGATCTCTCTCTCTCTGTGAAATAAATAAAATCTTTAAAAAAAAAGATTAAAAATGACAGCTGAGATTCATAATAGTCAACAAGTGGGAACAATCCACATGTTCATCCATTAATCAAAGGATAAACAAAATGAAGTACATCCACACAAGGGAATACCATTGGGCCATTAAAAAGGTATAACATTCTGATGCAGGCTTGACTATGGATGGACTTTGAAAAGATTACACTAAATGAAAGAAACCCGTTACAAAAGGTCACGCATTGTATGATTCCATTTATATGAAATTTCCAAAATAGGCAAACTCATAGAGACAGAAAGTAGATTAGTGGTTGTCAAGGGCTGGGGTCAAGGTTTCCTTTGGGGATGATGAAAATCTTCAGCAGTAGACAGTGGTGATGGTTGCAAAATCTTGTGACTATACTAAAAAATCAGTGAATTGTACATTTCAAAAGGGTGAGCTTCATGGTATATCAATTATATCTCAAATTTTTATTAACAAAGAACAGCCATGAAAATTCTGAAAAAGAAGTTAACAAGAGGAGAATGCCTTCACCAGATATTACACATAAAAGGCTACTTAAAATAGTAATTAAAATAGAATCCAGGGGAAGCTATCAGTGAATAGGCAATTTGATGAATAAACCAGAAGAAAGAGTCCAGAAATAGACATAAAACATTTAGGAATTAGTATATGATAAATACGGCATTGTCTATCAGTCAGGGAAAGGGTCGGCTGTATAATAAATGGTCTGTAGCCACCTGGAAAAAAAATAATGTGGTCTTTCTCCATCAGTCCTTACACTAAAATTATCATCGTCAAATGTGCTTAAATAAGCATAAAAGAGTTAAACCATAGAAAAAAACAGAGACTAGAGCATTGTTCTACTGTATAACATTTCTAACTGTTCAACTTTTAGTAGCTAGGCCCCCCAAAAGTGTTCACATATATTTGTCAGTGTAGAAGTTGCACATCTCAGTCCACGTATGGTAAGGTGCGTAGGAAATAATTTGATTATTCTAATCATTTTCATTATACTCATAGCAATGAGTAAATTGCTAACAATGGCTAAGTTAGTATTATGATAACCATAGGTTGATACTATATCAACATTTAAATAAAGCCCAGAGGAATTACAGTCAGACTTGTGAGTAAATGATCGATGTGTAGGAGAAACAAAGGAAGTACTGGTGAATTTAAAAGTTAGCAAGTGTCACCCTTGACCAAGAAATTCTGGCCAGAGGAGAGATTTGACACAAAGAGATTCTTTTGCAGAGCTCTCAGATGTTGCAATGATGAGAAAACATTGGCAAATAAATATCCTAGATTCAAGGACACCAACTGTTAAGAAATTTAGACCTGCTGCTAATGTTGGTTGTGCAGGGATAAAAGGCAGGTCCAAACAAAGGGAGTACTAATCCATTAGCCTTTCTGGAACTTCTGAGGGAAAAGGGGCGGGAGACATAAAATGAAACCTTTGGAATCACTTGATAAAATCATATGGAGGCCAATTTTTATTTTTCTCTTGCCCCGCCAGTACAGTAACACTGTGAATAGGAGAGTCATGTAGGTATGAAACCTTGTGATTATTGACTTTCATCTGAAAATCATAATAACAAATCTGCATTTGTATTCTTTAAGATCTTATACGGAAAAACCTATTGTTTGTTTTGAAAAATAGTAGCTATCTTTGAGTCAACAGCTGATATGATACTTAATTTTTTTATGTAGACATGTATTATTTCAATGAGCTGGAGCATGGTAATCAATTCAGTAAATATTGATGTAGAATCTACTATGTGTGGGGTGCCTGGGGGGCTCAGTCATTAAGCGTCTGCCTTCGGCTCAGGTCATGATCCCGGGGTCCTGGGATTGAGCCCTGCATCAGGTTCCCTGCTTAGCAGGAAGCCTGCTTCTCCCTCTCTCACTCCCCTGCTTGTGTTCCGTCTTTCACTGTGTTTCTCTCTGTCAAACAAATAAAATCTTAAAAAAAAAAATCTACTATGGGCACAACACTGATTAAGTGTTAAAAATACATAAACACAGGGGCGCCTGGTTGGCTCAGTCAGTAGAGCACCTGACTCTTGATCTCAGCGTCTTGAGTTCAAGCCCCACGTTGGGTGTAGAGCTTACTTAAAAAAAGAGAGATATAAATATGAACCATTTACTAATTCTGCCTCTTAGAGAATTTATTCTTTTTAGGAGGGAGGAGGCATATAAATAGATATATATAATAAATAACTATAAGTTGGTGCTGAAGTATTGATAAATGTATAAAGAATCCACAAAAGAAAAATATTATTCTTACAGGATAGGTAATCAGGGATGAATAGCAATAGATATAATAGTGCTATAGCCTTATGTTCCTCAGAGGAAAAATCATAAATTACAAAGTCAACTTGTCATTATTAAAATATAGTTGGTTTGTTCCTTAGAATGACTGGCCCAAGTGACTGACTAGTGTCATTGAGGGAAGTGCAATAATGAAGGACATCCCTTTTAGAGATGTGATTTAGGGGCGCCTGGGTTGCTCAGTTGGTTAGGCAACTGCCTTCGGCTCAGGTCATGATCCTGGAGTCCCGGGATCGAGTCCCACATCAGGCTCCCTGCTCAGCAGGAAGCCTGCTTCTCCCTCTCTCAGTCCCTCTGTTTGTGTTCCCTCTCTGGCTGTGTTTCTCTCTGTCAAATAGAGATGTGATTTATTGTCTGCAGAATAGATCAGCTTACTTATCTTGCCAAGTATGGAGTCAATTAGACAGATTATAAAGTAGTCATAGCAACCACAGTTCATTAGACACGGCCACAAACATCCCCATCTCCTCAAATCTGGGCAGGCCTTGTGACTTGTTTTGACTGAAAAAAAAAATGTGAAGGAACGGACACTTGGGCTTCAGGAGGCCTTAGATTTGTGAGTTTGCTGCCTTGAAACCACAGTAAAAGGAAGCTTGTCTCATCTACTGGACGATGAGAAGCCTCATGGGCAGAACTGAGCTGCCACAGCAAACAGCCGTTACCAGCTGCCAGGCACAAGAGGAAGACCATCTTGAATGTTCCAGCCCAGCAGACCTGGAACTGAAAGTAGCTGCCTAAGGGAGCGTAGGAGAACCCACAGAGGAACAACATCAGCGGTCTCCCTAAGTCTTGACTTAAAGTAGCTGATGCAGAAATCTCATTAGTGGAGACTGGAAGAAAAGTAAGGACATCGCTACTGGCGCCTGGAAAGAGGGTTACCTGCATTATATAGCCTTGGAAGACCTGGAAAAGAATGTGTCCTGCAGTCACTTGAAAGAAGGGCATTTCATCTACTGCACTTGTACATCTGGCTAAAAAGATTCTGGAGATCTCTAAATAGAATGTTGAAATGCTGAAATGGGGTTTCGCTGGCTCTATGTCACGAGCTACAGGAGCTTAAGAAGGAGGTATTTGGCTTACAAGACGAATCCAGAGGAAACAGAGAACACCCAGTACCTGCTTGGTGGCGGAATCAATGGCATCCAGTGAAATGAAGCCAAAGATCAAATCAGTGTGTGAGATTTTTTTTTTTGTTAAAATCTCTGAGACATTCAGGGCAGATTCCAGTAGATACCCACAGCTACATAAAAGGCTCTAGAGACTAATAAGTAAGGTTTTTCTTTTTTTATTTTTAAGATTTTATTTATTTATTTGACAGCGAGAAACACAGCTAGAGAGGGAACACAAGCAAGGGGAGTGAGAGAGGGAGAAGCAGGCTTCCTGCCGAGCAGGGAGCCTGATGTGGGGCTCGATCCCAGGTCTCCGGGATATTGACCTGAGCCAAAGGCAGTCGCCTAACCAAGTGAGTCACTCAGGTGCCCTAAGTAAGGTTTTTCTCATGGCAGTTTCACACATGGCTCAAAGTAGAGATTCATTTTGGAAAAATAATTATAGATGTAGCTTTGGGGGCTTGCGTGAGCCATGGTCGGATTCCAAGCAAACTCAGTCTTTAAGAGTGTCTACCAGCTTGCACTGAAAGAGACTGAGAAAATTCAAAACGTAAAGAGGCCCACGGGTCCCAAATTTCTATGGGTAGAAAGCATCCTGAGAAAGCTATTCAGCTGCAGACATAGGTCATTTCTTATTGCAAAGGAGAGACCTCTCAGAGAGAGGATCTAAGAGCCCAGAGGGTAAGAGCCCAAATGCAAGGAGACCACTCCACTGTTGGGGGTAGGACTGAATCGTAAGCAAGGAATGCTCTCTTTCCCTGGGCAGTGGGGTAATTGGCTACATGCTCCTGACTATCTTCAGAATTGCTGTGGACCAGTAACTATGTGCTTCCTGTTCTAATTTTTGAATGGGAGTGACTATTATCCTGTTCTTGCATCAACGTTGCATGTTGGGGTGTGTGTGAAAGACAGCTTGTCTCCTGAGTTCACAGATCTCTGGATCGAGATGAACATAACATGAAGAATCCAACCATATCTTGATCCATACAGACCTTTAGGTACTGGACTTTGAACCTGATGTCATAGCTGCAGGAGAATTTTGAGGGTATTGGGAAGAGGTGAATTTATCTTGCACGTGGGAGAAGAGTGAGTAATTGTGGAGAGAATGTGCCGTGGAAGGTTAAATATGGTCACAGACACTTACAGCCCCCCCCATCAAGAGGTAGACTCCTCACTCCTCCCGTATGGGCTGCCTTGTGGGGGCCAACAGAATGTGATGAAAGTGACACCGTGTAAGTCCTGGAGTCGAGGCCTGTAGATGTGTTCTAGTTCTGCCACTGGGCACAATGTCCTGAGAAGGCCACAGAAGGCAGCCAGGCAGCCTATTGTATGAGTATTTGTACAAGTATGAGAAGACACATGAGATGGGCAGTCAACAGCCAGCATGGAGTAAGGCCATCTTGGACTGTTTTAGCTAGGTCAACCCCCAGGTAAACGCAGCCATATGCTCAGCTGAAAATAGCAGAAGATCCACCCAGCCAATCCACAGAATTATTGTTTTAAGACTGGATTTGGGATGGTTTGTTATGCAGCAGTAATCAACTCTGTAGTTAGTACAATTAGTAATCCTGGTAATGGCAGTCCCCATAATAATACCACCAGCTAAACATTATCAAATATTTTCCAATGTGCAAGTCATGTGCTAATAACTATACATGTACTACTCTCGTAATCTTTAACATCATCCTATCATTATTTCTCCCCTTCTCCCCAGTTTCTTCTGCAGGATCTCAGGCTTAGAGAGAGGTTAATTTGCCCAAGATCATACAACTAGAAAGGGACAGAGCCACGACTCCAGCCTCAGCCAGTCTAGCACCAAAGCCTGTGCTCTTAACTCCTCCCCAAGCTGCTAATGGCTTTTCTTGGGAATTAAAAAAGAAAAAAAATTGGACACCTGGGGGGCTCAGAGGGTTAAGCCTCTGCCTTCGGCTCAGGTCATGATCACAGGGTCCTGGGATTGAGTCCCACATTGGGCTCTCTGCTCAGCGGGGAGCCTGCTTCCCCTTCTTTCTTGGCCTGCCTCTCTGCCTACTTGTGATCTTTCTCTCTGTCAAATAAACAAAATCTTAAAAAAATAATAAAAATAAAAATAAAAAAAATTATGAGTGATTCATCAGCTATTTTTAAACTCTAAAAGTTTTGGGTGCCTGGGTGGCTCAGTGGGTTAAAGCCTCTGCCTTCAGCCCAGGTCATGATATCAGGGTCCTGGGATCGAGGCCCGCATGGGGCTCTTTGCTCAGCAGGGAGCCTGCTTCCTCCTCCTTTCTCTCTGTCTGCTTCTCTGCCTGCTTGTGATCTCTCTCTTTCTGTCAAATAAATAAATAAAACCTTTAAAAAAAAAACCCAAACCTAAAAGTTTATCAACTGGGGAGTGGGTCATAATCCTAGAGAACCCAAATTGCTAAAATTGAATAAAGTAATTTGTCTATCAATGAAAACTTGCAAGACTACAGTTTTTCTGATAGGATCCGCATCACAAAAAATAACATGTCTATTAATTCTGTTTCCATTCTTTTAGCATAGAAAGGGCTAATATATTGAATATTTGATTCCTAGGAAATATTGGGACCTAGGCTTTAGGGACGAATGGGACTTTTTCCCCCATAAATATCTTTCTTATCCTACCTGATATCTCCTAAAAAAGTCAATGTCAACACATGAATGCCCATTTAATTGTTGTTTTAATTTATGCATTTAAAAATAATTTCCTGATTTAGGTCATGCCTGATTAACCAACCAAACGCTGCTTTCCTGTGTATGTATTTTGGTTTCTTAATATTGAGGCTTAACATAGTGTAATTCGGTGCAAGAATTTGTGAGGAATAACTACCATCTAATTAATCATTATTAGATTAAACTATATAAAATAAGCCAAAGTATTAATCCGATAAACCATGAAGCACTGATTAACCCCAATTTATAGTGCACACAGTGTTTACTTAGGATTAAGGTGTAAATTTTCCTGAGAAAATAAGATTCATATGGCTTGTCTCTAAAATTGCAAGAGGTAGTTTGGATAGAAGCTGTGAAGTCATTTGCACATTTGATTACTAAGCTTTCTCAAACCAAATATATTTGTGATCTTTATATTTTTGAGACCCATTGAGATAGTGTCATCTGACTCTGGTTATTATCCTGGGTCCTTAGGACAGATGACATCAGCAGTGACCATAAGAGTGTCCCAATATAAGGTTCTTCCTATGAAGCTTCAGCTTTGAAAAATGACTGTGAGAGATTCAGAAATATCAGAGCTGGACACAAGAGCTCAGTCAGCATCCTTAAAATGTGTTGTGATTTATGTGCTCAGACAAACACACAAATTGAACTTAATTCCCTTTGCCTTCCTTTTGCATTCATGAATGATGATAATGGTGCTGCCATTGTACAGAATAAGGCAGGTATTCTGAGGTGTTTTTCATCTGGACCAGTGTCTAGGTAACCAGATTTTTCTTTGGACATTTTAACATGACTACTTTTTTTTCCTTTTCTTTTCTTTTTTTTTTTTTTTTTTTTTTTTTTTTTTTTTTTTTTTTTTTTTTTTTTTTTTTTTTTTTTTTTTTTTTTTTTTTTTTTTTTTTTTTTTTTTTTTTTTTTTTTTTTTTTTTTTTTGATCTGACTGCTTTTGATGAAAGGAATAGCTTCTGAGCAAGGAGTACATGCTAAGAGGCTCGCTGCATATGCCCGACTGGAGCTCTGTGCACTCTGGTCAGAGCAAGCCGGTTAATGGGCCATCTACTTCTCTCTGCCACGTGACCTGACAGAAAAGGGAAATCAATAAAGCCCCAGGAGAGAGCTTCACTTGCTCTTACGTTTATGTTTTTCATCGTGCTTCGGTTGTTATTTATTTCAGGTTGACTGACCTTATCCAGGGCCGCCTGTACCTCTGCTTCGCTTTCAGTGTCCAGGGCTGACGTGGCCTCATCCAGCAGGAGGATCTTGGGGTTGCGAACCAGGGCCCGAGCTATGGCGATCCTCTGCTTCTGTCCCCCACTTAGCTGGGCCCCTCTGTCTCCAACGAGGGTGTCGAACTTCTACAACAGAAAACATAGAGGAACTCATGTAGTTTAGAGAAAAGGCCATGGGGTCTAGAAATTCATGAAGACAACGTGGAGCTTCATTTTGACTATGGTGATGAGTCCTAAATTATAATACAATCAATGAATACTGAATTCTAAAGAACGAGTACCATATATTCTGTATAAGATTTTATGAGATTCCTATACTAGACCATACTCCTTACAACTCCCGCTGAATAATGCAAGGGACTCGCCTAAGGAAGGCTGAACAACCTCGACACTTAAACATTCATAGCTTAACTTTGAAGAAAGAACTCGCTCGCATGAAGTCAAATTCGAATTTCAAGGGCAACTCTATCAACAGACTTTACCTGTGGTAGTTTCATGATAAAGTCATAGGCGTTGGCCTCTTTGACAGCTTTCTTTATCTCGTCCATGGTGATATTTCCACGGCCATAACGAATATTTTCAGCAATTGTGGTAGAAAAGAGCACTGGTTCCTGACTCACCACTCCAATTATTTCCCTGAGATACCTTACATTAAAGGTCCTAATATCCTGCCCATCAATGTTAATCTGAAAGAAAGAAATATTTCCACTCAATATCTTTTTTTTTTAAGATTTTATTTATTTGTTTGACAGAGAGAAACACAGCTAGAAAGGGAACACAAGCAGGGGGAGTGAGAGAGGGAGAAGCAGGCTTCCTGCTGAGCAGGGAGCCTAACAGGGGGCTTGATCCCGGGACTCCGGGATCATGACCTGAGCCGAAGGCAGATGCTTAACGACTGAGCCACCCAGGCGCCCCTCCACTCAATATCTTAAATCATCTGACATCTAAAGCATTCTCTTTAATTTGATACAAAAAGTCTTGGCTAACATTTAACATTTAATTTATTAACTTATTTTATGGATTTTCGTGGCTACAATGCCTAGAAAAGAGAATGAGAAATAAACAGCAATGAGCAAGGGTAAAAATAAAAAGAATCTTTATGATCTTACACATACAGTTTTTTCATGGATGGAGTATTCTCTATAAGTGATACAAGGTTATCTATTTTTGGCATACTATTATTTTTTTTGATTATCACTATTTAAATTTGGAAAAAAGTGTCCATTTACCTACATAGTCTACAAATCATTTTGATGGCATTATGATGTTTTACTAGATGGAATATGCCATAATTGACTTTAACATTTCCCACCTGCTAGATATTTGACTTCTTTAAAGGAACACGGAAAGACAATCATTGTAGGAGTAGAGAATTACCAGGTTGAAGAGTATGATTTTTTTCTCTCTGTTTTCATAATTGTTCAATTATATTTTAGTATCAGGTAAACTCAATGTCCTAAAGTTGGTACACTGAGGAAATTAGAATATATACTGTGGGCTGTATATATTTATTTAATAGTATTAAAATTAAATTACTGATTTTGATAATTGTTTTGTGGTTATATAAGAGAATGTCCTTCTTCTTAGAAAATATATTTTGTAGTATGTAAGGGTCAAGAGACATGATGTCCTTAATTTAGTCTCAAAGGTTCAGAAAAAAAATATGCCTTTGTGTGTGTGTGTGTGCATGTGTTTGTTATATATGTGGAGAGAGAGAAAAGACAATAAAGTAAATGGGACAAAATATAAACAATTAGTAAATCTGGGTGAAGACTATATGTGTTTCCTGCCTGCA
Source organism: Spilogale gracilis (assembly GCA_004023965.1). Lineage (NCBI taxonomy): Eukaryota > Metazoa > Chordata > Mammalia > Carnivora > Mephitidae > Spilogale > Spilogale gracilis. Next base: position 110,986 of record PITA01003228.1, read on the forward strand.
ACTTTCTTCAAATTTCAATTTACAAGAAAGTCTTTTAAATTTTATTTATTTATTTATTTATTTATTTATTTATTTATTTTACTTTTAAAGTAGACTACATGCTTAGCATGGAGCCCAATGTGGGGCTCAATCTCACAACTCTGAGATCAAGGCCAGAGCTGAGATCAAGATTCCGATGCTTAACTGAATGAGTCACCCAGATACCTCATTAAGAAAGTTTCTAAAAGGAAAAAAAATGTATAAACACTGGGCAATTAATGTCTTGTAAGTACCCAGAAGTTTTTGAAGAGATTTATCCTGTTTTCCCTTTCAGATATTCCAACATTTAAGAAAACTCAACTGTCTTTGATGAATGTAATTATTGTCCTGAGATTTCTTGTGACCTTGAGTCTCAGGTTCTCAAAAATTGCTATGTGGAATATTTTTGACCAAACCCAATAATCCCTTGAAAATAACAGTCTCAGGGGCCTAGATGACTGTTTTCCAGTTGAGTTAGTGAGTTATGAAATGCTTACTTAGAACAGAAGAGTGTTGTCTAGCCTCTTCAGCTTTTATCATCTTAAATATTTTTCTAACCTGTCCCAGTGTGTGAATGCATTATCTAGATGCATTGCAATTCTATAGACTTTTTTTTTTAAATTTTATTTATTTGACAGAGAGAAACACAGCTAGAGAGGGAACACAAGCAGGGGGAGTGAGAGAGGGAGAAGCAGGCTTCCCACTGAGCAGGGAGCCCGATGCGGGACTCGATCCCTGGTCTCCGGGATCATAACCTGAGCCAAAGGTGGTCGCCTATCCAACTGAGCCACCCAGGGATTCAGATGCAAATTTGCTACTGAAAAAACACTTTCTCGGAGGGCTGACTGGTACCCAGCTGGCCGCTGTGAGAACTTGGTTCTTCCCACTTACCCTGCCCTCATCAGGGTCATAGAGCCTCTGTATCAGCTGCACCGTCGTGCTTTTACCGCAGCCGCTGTTCCCGACCAGCGCCACCATCTGCCCGCTCTCCACCTTCAGGTTGAGGCCCTTCAAGATCTGTGAGGGAAAAGAGAGAAGAACACACATCGCAACAAAATCCTAAAAGAGGACTAATTTGATTCAGTTTGAATTTTGAAAAAAGTGTCACATAAGGGAATAAAAACCCAAAAGGAAAAAATATATAAATAATAGCATAATAGAGACTGTAGGTTCTTTATGATGATTGAACAATCAATCTGAGTTAGGAATTCTTATAAATATCACTTACGGTACCTTGACATTAGCTCGAGCTGGATAAGAAAAATGAACATCATTGAACTCCAAATTCCCTGTGATGCTGTCGGGTTTGTGTCCTCTCTCTGAAAAACTGTCAATTTTAGGATTCTAAATAAAACAAAACTCAATGACTATTCCATCTTCGGACAAACAATAGCACTTTTAAGGAATATGATTAAGCAAATTCCAAAAAGAGGAGTTGGAATGGCACAACTTCCTTCCCAAGAGACAGAACCTAGTTGTAGACTGTGTGTGTGCATGTGTGTGCGCGTGTGTGTGCACACGGGCCTGTGTAAGGAAATATTCCTTGGCAGAAAACAGACATTTTCTGAAAAGTACCTAGGGGTATATTCATTTCATTTCTTATAATACCTCACTTTAAGTTTTTGGTCTATCCCCATACATTTTCTAAATGGTCAGATATGCATACTTCTACGAGTGAGATAACAAGACATATTAGAATTGATATAGCCAGATATTTCAGCATTTAATGAAAATGAGCTTATGCTTAAACGGCGAATGGATTCGGGTTGTGAAGACTTGGTTAAGGCCAAGTTATTTAGGAACATTGTAAACTGTAAATATGTTCAGAAGCTGAGCAATTTTCTCCTGACTTGAGTCAGTGAAACAGGAAGATTTGCTTGGATTACATGACCATATATCAGGCACCTGCTTTGCATTTTATTTGTGTAAATGCTCTGACATGCTTCAATATGTGAAAATGATATTCTTTATTTCGCTGCATGCATTCAGCGTAGTTGATTCAAAGTCATATGAATCATGCAGTAATTTTTTTTCTTCGAAGGGGTCAACCTGCAGCAAAATATGCTGTCATTATGGGTCCTACCAATAATTTTTCCACCCACTCATTCTGTATAGAAATCATAATATTCCTAGCCTAGCTACAACATGGAAGAGCAAAGGAGAAAAACTCAGAAGAGCAAACATCTTTGCTCTGAACTCTAGTAATCGCACGTTGGTGCAGAGGCACTTTTCCAAAATGAGATCAGTGTTATATTATTTCAAGATGAACTTTTAGAAACATTAATAAGAGGTACTTTGTTTCGCTCATTACTAAGAAGAGGTCCCCTATTTTCACGTTATTAATTTTCACATGATTTTACACCTAAAGCCAGAGATAAGTAGGCAAGCCTCAAAGCATTTTTTGACATGGAAAGAATAAGTGACTCACGCTATCAATGATGTCGAAGATCGCATAGGCTGCTCCTCTTGCATTGGCAAAAGCGTCGATGCATGGAGCAGCCTGTCCGACGCTGAAGGCTCCGACCAGGATTGAAAAAAAGACCTGAGCAGAAGAACACGAGGAACAGCTATAAGCCCCACGCTGCCACCCATTATCTCAACTACGACTCTCTGAAACACATACTACACGAAGGATTAAGTTGAGGTTTATCCCTTTAAATCTTTTTATTTTTTAGCAAAAGGGCAAAACTTAGGAGGATAATATAACATTTCATTGCACCAGGGGCTTCTTCAACCTCAAAAATAGTTCTTTGTCTAGCTGGCATAAGCGTCTGTTGTTCTTCCCGGGAAGTCACAGTCAAGGTTTTTCAGACCTAGTTCCTTGACTCTGCAGCCAATGGCCACTAGAGGGAAATATTTCCCATCAGTATCGTTATTCAAATTGTTACAACTTTCTCTACCTATGCCTGGAATTACACAGAACGTTTAAGATGAAACGCAGTAGATTTGGGGCCCGTGGAATTTCCCTAACAAAAAACCCAGCATTTTACATACATGTTTTGATAAGATTTTTAATATCAAAAGTAACAGTCCACGCATCATAAATCACTAAATCACACCTGTGTGCACGGATTAAGAATTCCTTCAAACACAATTATTCTACACTATGGCAAACAGAAATGAACACATTTCCCTTTACTATTAGAAAAGCCAAGACTATAGCTTCAGGAGCGCATATGATTAGCAAAACTTAATGGAGGAAAACATAAATGTAGAGAAATTACTCCTTTCTCTGTGGACATGATGAAACTCTACATATGGCTTGACTTTCCTCTGAAGACAGTTACAAAACACTTCACAAACAAATACCCCATAAATATCTATGCACTGTCTGCAATACAGGTAAGAAACCAGTAAGGAAACAAAAAAAGTTTACTAAAGTAGATGCTGTCATAGTCATGCATCAGAGCTCTTATCCTTTATGCAGAGGGTATGGCTCCCACTCTCCAGCCCAGCCAGGAAGATGTCACTGTCCACATAGTACAAATGCAGAGACTGGGCCAGAGAGAGGAGTCAGGATTTTCTCTCTCTTCTTTACAAAATTTAGCAAATGCTGAAATGAAGACGGTGGAGAGCTTCCAAGCTGACCACCAGCAAGGAGGCTAAAATGAGAAAAAAAATCAACCCCCCAAGAAAAGAAAAGGAAAGAAAAATCCACTCCACAATTATAAAAGCTCCCCCAGCAAAGAGGCCTCAATACTGATGGAGTCTGAAGATATCGTTCTGGAACACACGTTGAGATGATTATTTTTCATAATGGTCCCCATTCATCACCAAAGAGCCAAATTGGGATCAGTATCCTCTCTTTAGAAACATAAGGGAAGTGTAGGTTTTACAACATGAATGGTTACATGTTGTTTTGATCATCACTGACATGTAAAGATGATCACAAAATATTGCTGGTTTATAGAAAAGGTTATAGGGGTGCCTAGTAGCTCAGTCAGTTAAGTGGCTGACTCTTGATTTCAGCACAGGTCACGATGTCAGGGTCCTGGGATCAAGCCCCACATCAGGCTCTGCACTTAGCAGAGAGTAGCTTGAAGAGTTTCTCCCTCACCCTCTCTCTCTCCCTCTGCCCTCCCCTGTTTGTGCCCTCTTTTTCTTTCTAAAATAAATAAATAAATCTTTAAAGAAAGTTATAAAAAATATGAATATAAGCCCAGTTTTGAAAGAAAAAAAATAAGTATATCTTTTTTTAAATTTTTTTTTATTTTTTAAAGATTTTATTTATTTGACAGAGAGAAACACAGCCAGAGAGGGAACACGAGCAGGGAGAGTGAGAGAGGGAGAAGCAGGCTTCCCACTGAGCAGGGAGCCCGATGTGGGGCTCGATCCTGGGTCTCCAGGATCATGACCTGAGCCGAAGGCAGTCGCTCAACCAACTGAGCCACCCAGGTGCCCCCAAAAACATAAGTATATCTAATGGTCTACACCATAAGTTTATGTCACCATAAGGGAGGTCTATACCAAAAGTTATCACTAAGTATATATGGATGATTAGATGCTAAGTAATTTGTAATCTAAAAAAATTTGTATTCTAATCCTTCGTATAACCAGTGCATGTTATTTTCTGGATTATAAAATAAACCTATGTCCATTCTGAAAAACAGAATAAAATAACTTTCCATCTTCTATTTTGGATAGCTAATGTTTTATACTATATAAACTTGGCATTCTTTCATACTATGACCTATCTATAATAATGTTTACTTTCTTATATAATGAAACTCAATGGCAGAAAGAGGATGTCTCCATTCCATATTTGTTCATTCATAAATTCATTCAATTTTTACTTTCTTTTATATGTTGTATAGCTTCTCAAGTGGTTTAACTACATGTTACTTTTTAGCCCCCAACTTATAATTGTGCCTTGTGTATTCTAGAAGGCCAGCTCTGCCCATGGGACAGAACAAAGATTCACCCAAAGAATAAAGCCTATACTCAGGCTTATTCTTCAAAAAGGAGGAGCATGAAAGAAAACACAAGATGGGTAAACAATATTTTTGGTTTCTTCATAAATATCAGGAAAACTACTTACTGTCATTGCATTTCCAATAGTATATTCTTTTGCTATAACCAAAGTGGATCCATACCAGAAGGCCAGTGCATAAGAGGCATATATTAACAGGAAGGCAATGCCCATGGAAATGTTTGCTGAAATAGCTTTTTTAATTCCAATTCTTTTGGCATTTTCTAGATGTTTCTCATACCTACCAGAAAATGAGGGGAAAATGTTGTAACAAGAAAAGAATCCTATGTAGCTGAAGGCTTAAGGAACAAAGCCAACCAAGTCAACCCTGCTGATGAAACCCAGCTTCCTGGGAATCAAACCAGTTCAGCATCAGCCCAAGACTAGAACCCAACTGAGCCTTCTCTTTACTGGCCTGGACTCATCTCCCTTGGTCCCTGCCAGTCTAAACAGGGTTCCTGCAGCTGTTCCAGGATGGAGCTCCTCTCCTGGGATATGGAGGAGCTTTGCCATCACCTTCACAGTCAGCATCACGAGCCAAGATTCGGGTGGGAGAGGAGAAACCAGACCAAACGAGAATGGCACTAAAACATAAATACATTTCGGGATGCTGACAGTAGATTCTTTGCACAGCTCAATCTCTCTTCTCTAGAGAGAAAAACCTTCTTCTATTGCCCTGCTGGGTGAGCACCAGAATTTTACTTTTTTTTTTTTTTTAATTAAACTTGGGCCTTTGTTTTTTTCTGTTTTCTTTTCATTTTTGTATTTTGGTCGGGCTGATCTTCCACAGTCAAGCCAGGGCACAAGGTTCTAAAGTGGTCACTTTGTACAGGGTTCTTACTCAGTTTTTCTAGATTTTAGATTTTAGTTACATTATCCGCAAAATGGAGTTAATAATGCCTTCCTTGCAAGATAATTATGATATTGAGAGAGAATTATAGAGAGAAGATACCACAGCGCTGGTCCACAGCGGGCAAAACTGGGTGGTTCCTTTTCCTCTTATTATTCCTATTGTTGTTTTAGAATTTAATCTCCTCCTGAACAGTGCTCATTCTTTACCATTTTTGAGTAGTAATTAAAATTCATACTTCTGGCTTCCAGGATTTGATCCAAAGGTACAAATGTCTATAATGGATCTGTTAAATGATGATTTTTGTTGACATCAATTAAAATTAAATCTACCTTTCCATGCTAGGTACAGAAAGCGTGCAAAATTTAATTTTGGCTTCCTAAAATTAGGAAACAACACAATGCATAGAAAACGAGACAGAGTAAAATATCATATGAAACAATGTGTTTCTAACAAAAACAAATGTCATTTTTTTTTTTTTAGTTTAACCAAATGAGATGTTGAGGATTCATTCGTTTCTTTAAAAATGCAGCTGCCACCAAAAAGTTTCTGTGTTTGATTACTTAAAGCAGCAAACTTTTCAGGGTGCCCTCCCAGAGCTGCGTCCCTGGGGAGCCCGCCGCAGGCCGCCTCCAGCCCTGTGATTAGTCTCGTGTGGCAGGGCCCCAAGGCCCAGGGAGAGTCACGTCAGCCCGTGTGACACCAGGCTCCGGTGACAGGGAAGGACATGCTGTAATTACCTTCGCAGAGGCGGCTGGCTTACTGCGGCTAATGGAGCGGTACTGATTACACTCCCATCCTGAGGTCCCAGGGAGGGTTAGTGTGCTCTGTGTGGGCTACTGTGTACAGAAAGCAGCAGCGAGAGAGAAAAAGGAAGAGATTAGAGAATGGGGAACATGACGCTTGTGAAGAGGGCTTAAGGAAAAGGAAAAGAGGAAAAGAAAATGGAGGGAACGGGGGGCAACTTGACCTCTGAGGTGGGAGAATTTCCAGAGAATTTCTCTTGCAAAGAGTTGTGGGTATCGGGAGCCCCGTGGAATGGCGAAAGAGAGTACTCGACGCAGAATCATTGCATTAGGGCGTGCTATTTAAGGAAAACTGGTTGGCGACATTAAAGAAAAGCAGGCCCACCTTTATCTGTGGGCTTTGTTCGGGCATTCTGGGTTTGGGCTCTCAGGTTCCTGTAGAGCAGGGCTATGTGGCGGGGGCTCCATGGTCAAGGCATTCGAATGTGGAAACAATCCTGTCATTATATTCACTAACCTGTACCTGAAATGTGGCATTTCCTTGGCTTATCAGCAGAGGCAACAAACCACTGCAGAATTAGCAGTAACCACGACTTTCTTGCCAATAGAGATCCAGGATCATTTTTATATCATGTTACACTTGAAACAAATATGTGGAAGTATCTTTTACCTGCATTTCAGAGTTACACTAGTTACTGAACCCAGAGTTTGCTCTTATTATTTAATATGCTAACAACAACAAAGGCAGGTATCTACTGTATGACAATTTAAAAAACTGTACTTCACTATAACTGGTTTCCTTTGTAATTCTCTGTATTTTGTCTTATGCATTTAAAATTACTCTTCTAAGGGGGGAGTCCATAGGCTTCATCAGACTGCCAAAAGAATCCACGGAATATAAAAAGGGTAGAAGCCTGCTTTAGAGGCGGACATGAGACTCCAGACATCAGGGAAGGGTCCCTATATTTCGTGGGGGAGGGGTTAATACTAAGAAAAGGAAAGAAGTAAACACACGCCAGAAAAGAATGAGCAACAAGATGCATAACGGACAAAGAACCTGCCTGACCTCGCCAGCTCTTTGTTCTGGCCTCCAAACGCGATCACGGTCCTGATGGCTCCCAGAGCCTCTTCCGCCACGGCGCCTGCTTTCGCATACGCGGCGAGTTCCTTGTCACTAAATGCCGAGAGTATCTGGATAGAGGAGAAACGTTCGTGACTTTCATTTGGGGAGAGAAGTTAAAAGGCAGTCCGGTCAACTCTTTAACTCGCTCTCCCTTCCCAGATGCTGAAAGTCATGAAGTGAACAACAGTCCGTGTCCTAGACCCTGTGGCTCCTTCCCATCCCAGCAAAGGCTAGATCTGACCCACCCTGGTGGCAGACTCTCGGAGAGCAGTCAGGGACAGAAAACCCACATATAATTCTCTACATAGCGTCTCGAGGAATAACATCGAGTTTCATATCTCTTATGTTTTTTTCTCTGCTAATTGCAAAATAAACTAAAACAAAACCATGCTGCTTTGGAAAGTCACTATTCTTTCCTTTATCATATCATGATTTTGATTACTATGAAAACAATGCTTCCAGATCTACTCATGGGCATTCTGCTTAATAATAAGATGGCTAAAAAAAATGTCGCGGGAGACAGGTAAAGGAATAATCGAAATAAAAGAGATACGAGTAATTCACTAAGCAAATCATCAACCTCCAAAAGAGCAAAATTGTCAGTAAAATTTCTCAAGTCTGCAGTGTTGTCTCAAGTAGAACAGGTTATGTATACTTTTACGGCAAGGCCAAATTGGCAGAGGGTCACTTAGCTGTCACAGGTAACAGTTAAAAATAAATAAAACAAATCCAAACTTCATTTTTTAAGAAAGTATTCACACAATGGTTTAGAAGAATGTTAGGTTTTAAAATTATGTTTCCTTAATTAGGGACATAACCATTTAAGTAGTTCAAGCTACTATGTTAGAAGACTCACCCAAATAAACAATAACAGTCAAAGTAACTGAGGTGATGACTGACATTTTAAATCACATTAAAAATGAGTTTCTTTATCACAGCATTAACAACATGCTTTTAAAGGTGGTTTCAACTGACTTTTCACACAGATCTGGACAACTACAAGAGCCAAAACCCTATATGTCAAAAAATAACTGTCACACGTGTGGGCTAACACACAGGATCATGCCCCCTTTTCACACACCTTTGCCCAGACAGCTGCAGAGAGTCCCAGGATAGGGCTGATGGCCATTATCACAAGGGTGAGCTTCCATCCTCTCACGAACCCTACTATGAATCCTGCAAAAAACGTGGCTACTGCTTGAAAGAACATTCCAACCTTGTCACCAATTCCTTCACTGATTTTGGAGATGTCACTAAAAAAGATCACACCTAAGTGGTTACGGGCAGGAGGTCTTCAATCAGAGAGCTGAAGCAGACATCTGACAAACACATAGACAGGTAAAGCTCGTTCATACTACTGCAAGCCCTGTTCAGGCTTAGCCTCTTGAACGGGATTTTTCCCCACCTAAATACTGCACAAAAGAAGAAATTCAGATTCAGTTCATGCCTCTAAGAAGTCCATATCATTAAAGTTGATGCTATTAAATTAGTTAATCCTATTCAAGAAACACTAGTATTCTAAATGGAAGAGTCCATGGATTTAAAAGCAAGAGTTAGGAAGGGCATTGCACCAGTAATAGGGAAGGGCTACTTGCTTCTATCCTCGGCCCTACTCTCAACCCACTCTCTTCTCAACACAGCAGCCAGTATGACCCTTTGGAAATGGAAGTCTGAACGTGTTACTCCTCAGATCAAAACACCCAATGGCTGCCCATTTCACTACGAGTTAAAGCTGAAATCCTTAATGAGGCCAATGCCTTGACGTTGCCTGATTTTTTCACTTCATTTGCTCACGACTCTTTGCCAGGTAATTTGTCACCTATCCCCCCCTAATGGAAAGTAAGCAACAGGAGGATAGACATCTTTATCTTGTCCACTGGTATATCATAAACATCTGCAAGAGTGCGTGGCATATAATGGGACCTCAAATATTTGTCGAGTAAGTGAAGAGCCAACAATTACGAAGACAAGTCTGGCTGCGATTTCATTCACACGTGTACGCAGTCATTCAACCATCTTAACTGAATGAATAACATGCCGGGCCCTGTAGCAAGCTCCACGGAGAGATAAACAAATATAAGATGTGAGCCCAGTCTTCAAATTAACCTACTAATCACTGAGAAGAATAAACCAACCGATAAGGAAAATGCATGGGGGGCATAGGCTAGAAATGCTAGAAATGGCTGTCGGACCATCTACTCCCAGCAGGTACCCAAATGTTTCATCTAGTAATTTTTTAGATTTAAAATCTAACCATGGCACATTTTCACATAATTAGTGGTTCATTCCGTCATGAAAGTGTGACATAAACAACACACTTACTCTGTTAACCGTGTATTCAGTTCAGTGGTGTCATTGACATCAAACCAGCCTATTTCTTGTCGTAGAACAGCGTGAAAAAACTCCTGCCTGATTTTCCGGATCTGTCGGCCAGCTGCCAGAGTCCAAAATGAAACTTGTATATAGGCAGCAACAAGAACTCCGGCACCTAGCCCTGAGTAATAGTATGCATACCTGGAAGATAATTAGAAAATTTCTTTTAAATACTCTTCTTCATTCATCTCTTTCAGGAAAAATCTTCAGAATTGGGAATTAAGTTTACTGAAACCATATAGACTGTGTAGGGCATCATAACAAATACACATTAAGTTTTCTTCTCTTCTCTTTCTTAAATTATAAAAGGATGATGGCAAATCTATTTACTTGAATTACCAGAAAACAGGTACGTTTTGTGGTGAACTGCAAAAAATAATGGTTTAATGAATCATCTTAAAACTGATACTGACAACTTGTAGATAGGGTGTGATTCTTCTTTCATAATTAAGATTCTAGACTTGCAGATCTTACTGTATTGAAAAAGTTCACTACTATTCACATATCACAAATATAGGAATAAACAGATCAAGCATGTGAAATGGTTCTTAGTGTAAGTTTTCTCCTTTGTTTACAGAAAGACCCAACTCACCCTGCCCAAACAAAAAACACACACACACAACAGAAAACCCTCTTGCTCTTTGGCAGAATTCAAAAATACTTTTTAATAGTATGCTAAAAACACCATAAATTCAAACCAACTTTGAGTGAAGTCTTAACTAAATTAGAGGAAAGTTAGTATCTTTAAGAAGAACAAATTTGGGGTGCCTAGGCAGCTCAGTTGGTTAAGCGCCTGCCTTTGGCTCAGGTCATGATCCCCGTGTCCTAGATCAAGTCCTGCATCTGGTTCCGTGCTCAGCAGGGAGTCTGCTTCTCCCTTTCCCTCTGCCCTGCTCTTGCTCTCTCTCTCAAATAAAAAGAATTTTAAAAAAGGTGGCGGGGAGTGCCTGGGTGGCTCAGTCATTAGGCGTCTGCCTTTGGCTCTGGTCATAATGTGCCGGGACCAAGCCCTGCACCAAGCTCCCTGCTCAGCGGGAAGCCTGCCTCTCCCTCTTTCACTCCCCCTGCTTGTGTTCCTTCTCTCGCTGTGTTTTTCTGTCAAATAAATAAATAAAATCTTAAAAAAAAAAAGAACAAATTCAGTTTTGATACTTTCAAAGATACTTTATATATAATTTTACAAACTATTTCCAGACAGAAGCCTTTCAGGCCTGCAGTAGCATAGGGGTAGAGCTCATTTAAATCAGCAGCATTAACTGATAAGTAAGCATACAAACATGGCACAGGCTTTGAGATTTCTATTAGGAAGGACGAAGGAAGGGAAAAATGCCATAAAGGACATTATTGGATCAACTGAAACACTGGAATACAGGTGGTCGATTAGATCAAAGTACTGTATCAATATTAAATTTACTGATGTTGGTAATTTGCTATTATGAAGAGAGTAGCCTATGCTTAGAAACCACACTGAAGTATTTATGAATAGGGGCCATGATGATGTATGCAAGTTACTTCAGATGGTGAAGGTGAGGGGACTGGGTGTAAATGATAACAAGAGGTCAGAGGGTGCCCGGGTGGCTCAGGAAGTTATGCTGCTGACTCTTGATTTTGGCCCAGGTCATTCTCAGTGTCCTGGAAAGGAGCCCTTCCACCGGCTCCACTTTCAGCAGGAAGTCTGCTTAAGATTCTCTCTCTCTCGCCCTCTCCTTCTGCCCCTACCCCACCTGTGTTCTCTCTCTCCCTCTTTCCCTCCCTCTAAAAAAAATAAATCTAAAAAAAATAAATGATAACAATAGATCAAAGAACATGATAAAAAGTAAAGACTATACAAAGGCTCTTTGCATATTCTTATAATTCTCTGAAAGTTTGCAATTATTCTCAAATAAAACATTTTTAAAAGTACATCATAAATATTTATGTATATATATATTTATATAGAGAATACCTACATATATATATACGTATGTATTAGCCAATTACCTAGTCATTTCTTCTTCCAGAATTCTGCCTGGATTTAGCATTGACAATGAAAAATTCACTAAATAAAAACAAAACAAAACAAAAATAAGACATTTTTGAAAGGTTGAACTATTAATAGATGTTACTAGGTTTTAAAAATCCTTTTTCCTTTTCAACCTCAATGAATGCTTTCCACTTTGCTCAGATAAAGAGTCCACGTGTTTAGATGCAGGAAAACTGGGGCCCAGATGGGGAAAGCTAGGCCTCCAAGATTCGTCCCTGATCCTGACGATCTCAGGCCATTAGCAAAGCAGGTTTCTAAGGCAGCAGAAAGGAGCTAAGGGATGGCATGCGGAGCACGTAGAAGGCAGAGGAAGAAAAAATAAATGGTCTTTTTTTTTTTTTTAATTTATTTTTTCAGTGTTCCAAGATTCATTGTTCATGCCCCATAATGGTCTTAAGAGGAAAGACAGAATTGAAAGAGCATTTTTTCTTAGAGGCTAAAAGTACTTTACAGATAATTATTTCTGTTACTTTTATTTTAATACATGTGTGTTTTCCCTTCCATGCTCCCTTTTAACATAAGGGATACAAAGGCTGAATTGCATGCATCGTAAAGGGGGAAAAATTAGAGACAAAGAAGGTAAGTGAGTTGTCTAAAGACGACAGCAGATCACTGGCAATTGGTCGTGATCCTGGATTCCACACCCCGTTTGCTGGCAAAACTGTATTCTGGTATTTTTAAAGTGGTATTGATTGGAAGGAAATATACTGTATACTAATTTGAAATAATTTGATAAAAATGCCATTCATGTTTTAATAATAGCTAACTTGCATTGAGCATTTATGATCTGCCAGGCTCTGTTCTGAACGCTCTACATGTATCAATCTTCACCATAACCCTATGATGTTGGACGCTCTTATGAATTCCCATTTCACTGATGAGCAAATCGAGGCACAGAGTGATAAAGTAACTTATCCAAAGTCACCCAGTTAGCAAGTAGGCTGAGAGTCCTAACATTATACACATAGCTCCTAACTTCATATACACTGAAGGGTTTCCTGAGGTAATGACTTATTTTTACTTTTTAAAAAACATGAAGTGAGGAGCTCCTGGGTAACTCAGTTGATTAAGCATCTGCTCTCAGCTCAGGTCATGATTCTGGGGTCCTGTGATCAAGCCCTGAGTTGGGCTCCCTGCTCAATAGGGAGTCTGCTTCTCCCTCTGCCTCTTCCCTGCCCCCATGCTTGCTGTCTCTCTCAAATAAATAAAACCCTTTAAATTTTTTTTAAAAAAATACACAAAATGAAAAAGTATAAAGGAAATAGCCCATGTCAAAATAATAGAACAAAATACCACCACAGCATGCTGAGAAAACACACCAGAGTAGGTATTTCCCATTTACCATGATGCTAGGACAGAAACTAGTCTTTGTTCACTGTTCATGTGTAAATAACACAGTAGTCATGTTTTCTGGTTGTGGCGTATCTTCCTTATCTTCTTCCACAGGGGGCTGTGGTTGAAATGTATTTAAAACTTAAACTACTGTCAGGATCGATTACCAGGCGCGCAGACCTGGCTATGGCACAATTTCTCCCTCAAAACTGTAACTTGTACTGATGTTCACAGTAAAATGTTTCTGCTTATTATTCTAGCTCTCCATCAGCTATCAGGTCCTTGAGGAATCAGATCCTGTTTCACTTCTGTTCTTACCAGTTCAGTTGTGTGTGTTCACTTCCTCCGTGAATTCTTAAATAAGGCAGCTTTGAGATGTCAAATAGGAACTGTACTTGGAATCAGACGCAGACAACTTAAAGCTTGGCGATGGTGGGAATCCTTGTTCAAACCTTGGGGGAAACTCCACGTACATGTGCACAGGGTTTTTTTTTCCCCCAGAATTTAAAAATCAGGCAGAATCATAAATGAATTTTACTCTCCTCCAAATGCCTACTTCACATGTTTATATTCTTTCCATGAGAATATTATAACTCACATGATTCTCCCTCCTAGGAAATAAGAATCTATGGGCATTCAAAATTTGAAATGCTCCTTTCTCAGAGTCCAAGCCAAGAAGGGCAATCTAGGCCTGGATTAATAACCTTAATAACCTAGGAGAGTTCCTGCTGCCCAAGGACTAAGGTAAGGCAGATATGTGTTGATATGTTCCCAGAAAAGTCATGGGACTCTAGATCTGGAATTCTAGACTAGAAAAATCTTATGGAACTCTAGACTTGAAATGCTAGATCAAAAAATCTCATGGGATTCTAGATCTGGAATTCTAGACCAGGAAGTCTTATGTCACTCTAGATCTGAAATTCTAGATCAGGAAATGGCATGGGATTCTAGATCTGGAAATCTCACAGGATTCTACATCTAGACATCTCATGGGCCTCTAGGTCTGGAATTCTGGATCTGGAAATCGAATGGGAATCTAGATTTGGAAGGGCCTAGGCCTGGTATTCTCAGATGTTACCTGTTATATCTCAGTTTTGTAAACAATCTCTAAATCATCTGGTTTTCAGTGGTTCTCAGTGCTATGTGCCTGTTAGACTCACATGGAGAGCTTGAAAAAAAAAAAAACATATACCTAGGCTTCATGCAAGAACCGTTCAATCAGAACCTTGGGCTGGGTCTAGAGCATCACATTTCTAAAAAGTATCCCCATTTGATTCTAATGTGCTAGGATGGAGAACTCTTGCTCGGGTCTGCCTGAATGCCTCCCAGAACAAGGAAGTGGAGAATTCTTGAAGTTGCCTATTCATTTTAGAAAGCTCCCATAAAGTCCATTCACTGTATGGATGAAGAAACAGAATTTTAGGGGGTTGTTTTATTTCCAAAATTTCACAGCTAGTTTTCCTCAATATTAATTGATCATTTACTATCTTCCAGAGACTTTACATAAATCATCTCATTTAATTCTATCAGTAAGTCTATGATCACCTTTCAAATAAGAGTGCAGTAAGAATTCCAGAGGTTAGGGCGCCTGGCTGGCTCAGTGGGTTAAAGCCTCTGCTTTCAGCTCATGATTTCAGGGTCCTGGGATGGAGGCCCACATCGGGCTCTCTGCTCGGCAGGGAGCCTGCTTCCTCCTTTCTCTCTGCCTGCCTCTCTGCCTATTTGTGATCTCTCTCTGTGTCAAATAAATAAATAAAATCTTTAAAAAAAAAAAAAGAATTCCAGAGGTTAAGTAACTTGCCCAAGGTCATACAGCTGGTAAGTGAAGGGCCTAATTAACTGTACATCTTAAGGAATACCTACGGAGACATTACACAGAGAGTCCTACCTGTCACGTTTAAGTCTCAAATCAATGTCTGCTTTCCTCAGTTCTACCTAGAACTTCTCTTATCATGTGGGAATATCCAGCACAAAGCAAAGAGCTGGCGCTTGCCTAGGAAACTTAGTACGTACGTTTAGTTAAGTTAACCGGGGTCTCCAGAATGCCTTTTCCTCTCAACCACGTGGCAATACAAAGGCCTACAGGGTGTACTGATTTCTCTATAGAATTTTCTAGATCATTACAGTGACATAGACTTGACATAAAATATATTGAACTCTGCATAAAAAAGGTCTTCTCTGACTCTGTCCTTGAGGTTTTGGATCAGAATGTGCATAACTCAGTTTCTGCACAACTGAGTCATTGTGAGGGAACAAACCTGTCACTGAGGAGCTTTATTCTGTTGACAGGATGTGCCCTCTTCACAATCATGCACTGTCAAACCCTCTTGTAATTTCAACCTTGTTTTTTTTTAACATTCCCTTCCTATTTGACTCCCATTAAGTCCTACTGTCCAAGAGTCCAACAATTCTTTTTTTTTTAAAGATTTTATTTATGTGACAGAGAGAAACACAGGCAGAGAGGGAACACAAGCAGGGGGAGTGAGAGAGGGAGAAGCAGGCTTCCCGCCAAGCAGGGAGCCCGATGTGGGACTTGATCCCGGGTCTCCGGGATCATGACCAGAGCCGAAGGCAGTGGCTTAACCAACTGAGCCACCCAGGCGCCCCGAAGAGTCTAACAATTCTTAAGAACAGATTTTTAGGGCACCTGAGTGGCTCAGTGGGTTAAAGCCTCTGCCTTCAGCTCAGGTCATGATCTCAGGGTCCTGGATGGAGGCGCACATAGGGCTCTCTGCTCAGCGGGGAGCCTGCTTCCTCCTCTCTCACTGCCTGCCTCTCTGCCTACTTGTGATCTCTCTCTCTCTCTGTGTCAAATAAATAAAATATTATTTAAAAATAAAGAACAGACTTTTTATTTTTTTATTTTTTAAAGATTTTATTTATTTGACAGAGAGAAACACAGCGAGAGAGGGAACACAAGCGGGGAAGTAAGAGAAGGAGAAGCAGGCTTCCCACCGAGCAGGGAGCCCGATGTGGGACTTGATCCCGGGTCTCCAGGATCATGACCTGAGCCGAAGGCAGTCACTTAAACCAACTGAGCCACCCAGGTGCCCCTGAACAGACTTTAAAAAAAAAAATTCATTTATTTATTTGAGAGAGAGAGAGAGAGAGAGAGAGAGAGAGAGAGAGAGTGCACAGCAGAGAAAGAAGCAGGCTCCCCACTGAGCAGGGAGCCCGATGTAGACCTCAATTCCAGGATCCTGGGATCATAACTTGAGCCAAAAAAGCAGATGCTTAACTGACTGAGCCACCGAGGCATCCCAAAAGTGCCTTTTAAAAAAGATTTGTATTTATTTATTTGAGGGAGGGAGGGAGGGAGAGAGGGAGAGAGGGGAGGGATAAGCAGATTCCACGCTGAGTACAGAGCCTGATGCAGGGCTGTTGGTTTTATGGGCATAGAGTCTCAGTTTAAGAAGACAAAAAAATTCTGTAGATTGATTGCACAAAGTGTGAATATAGTTAACACTACTGAATTGCACACTTAAAAATCGTTGAGATGGCAAATTTTGTTATGTATTTTATCTCAAAATTTTTTAAAAAATGAAGTTAAAATAATGCCACACCCTTAGCACAGATGAGTTAGTGTTTGGACCAGTCTTATTAGTCCTATTTTTGTTTTCACTAACACCAAGATAACGCCACAACTTTCTAATTTGGAACAGTTTGTTTTTCACTTGTGTCTAATTATGCAACCAAACATCTTTGAAGCTGGGCAAGGCAGACAGGTTCCATGTGCTGTGCCCAGGGCCAAATTCAAGGTCTCTCAGGGGAATGGCACGAGCAAGTCACTTAAAAACCTGTGATTCCTGGAGTGAGAAACTCCCCAGAGTTGCCAACTTGCCTTCTGTAGCTTCCAGATGAAATGGCCGTTGGTCTTCCACAACCACATCCAACCTTAGGCTTATAGGCTCTCTCAGAGGATTTGCGATGGGAAGTCCCCAAAATGTTATTAATTTCCCATGTCCACTCTTTAGTAGTTTGTAAAGACAGTATTGTCATACCTCTTTGGAGAAAGTGAAATTTAAATTTCCTACTCAGTCTAAATCCAGAGAACTCGCTGCTATGTTGAGAGTTCTAGAGTTTAGCAAAAATCATGCAAGTTGGGAGACGATCAGGTACTGAGCTGTACTTAGCCTTAGCAGAGCTCATTTGCTCATCTCACAGAGATGATGTTTATTTAAAGTCTATTCTGTAGGGGCGCCTGGGTGGCTCAGTCAGTTAAGCGTCCGCCTTGGGCTCAGGTCATGATCCCAGGGGCCTCTCCGGGATCCCAGCCTCTCTCTCTCTGCCTGCCGTTCCCACTGCTTGTGCGCACTGTGTCTTTCTCTGACAAATAAATAAATAAAATCTTTAGCAAAAATAAAAATTAAAAAGGCACTTTTACTAGATTTCTAAAAGATACTACTGTTTCTATAAACAGATCCTATTGTATAAATCAAGCAATCCTATTCTCTTAGGTAATAACACTTAAGTTCTGCATTGCTAACCAAATACATAGTTCTGAATCAGCAAACCCTAAAAACTCTAACTGATCTAAATGACAGAGTCCACTTTTTCTCAGGTATCTTTGTTATGTAAGCTGCCTTTCCTTTATCATTTTTTCCCCTCATATTCCACTATCTGTGTACCAATAAAGTTTCACTCAGTCTTCTACAGCCTAGTGCCCACAAGGTCTCTTGGGAGGAACTGAGACATCAGGCTTGGTAGAAAGCATCAAGACTTCACTATCTGTGTTGAATCTGGCTAATATGAAGAGAACTCTGTCCACTGGAACCCGACTCCAGTGCTGATGCCATAGTCCCTCTCACAGATGACATTAACTTATGGGATTCCTTTGGCTCTTCAGTAATTACACTCCTCTGTGTGAACTTCAAATCACATCATTCTAATACAGAAACCATCCACTCTTTAGTAAAGTGTTAGATCAAGTTCCAGTCAACCTGGTTGACCCACATTGGAGACATAAAATGGAAAGAATTTTAACAAAAAAGGTGCAGGGAGAGAAAAGAAAAAGAAAACCAGCAACAGATTTACAAGCTGAGTATAGCTGAGAAGTATGGCCATACTAATCGAAGTATTTTGAAACGCGTCCATAATCACCAAAAGGATGGACGTTGCATAGATATATGCAGATGATAGTTCCACTGTCCTCAAGGAGAGGGATTTCCCTGCTTTTGGATGCAAAGCTTTCTGCACATGTCCTTATTCTGTATTGAAAGTCAAACAGGATAGATCTAGTTGTTGAAATTTAAATAAGTATTCAAGGAATTTTCTGAGAATTGTATAACTTCTTCTGTAATATCTGGAGTCAGCCAGAAGTGGAAACCATCAAACAAGTGGATAAGAAAGAGCAAAATCAACTCCTGATCTTTCATCCAGTTAAAGGAGTACAATGTATGTTTAAAAAAAAAAATAGACAAATGCTTACCTGGAAAGGAAAAGTTTCCCGCAGCATCAACAAATTTGTCGGTCATTTGTCCAAATACTATCATCATGAGAGGGAGACCTGCTCCATGAGCTATGGCCATGATGGTGCCCAGGGACATCAGTAATTTATCCTGCCAGTCAGAATATCGAAACTACAAAACAAAAAGAAAGAAAATGAGAGAATATTTTATAGAAGAGAATTTTTCTTTTTTTTTTTTAAGATTTTTTTTTTTAAAATTTATTTTGACAGAGAGAAACACAGCCAGAGAGGGAACACAAGCAGGGGGAGAGAGAGAGGGAGAAGCAGGCTTCCCACCGAGCAGGGAGCCCGATGTGGGGCTCGATCCCAGGTCTCTGGGATCATGACCTGAGCCGAAGGCAGTCGCTCAACCAACTGAGCCACCCAGGCGCCCCGAGGTTTTCTTTTTTTGCAACTATATGTTCTTTGGATTTTTATTTAAGGTCAGTACTTTTTTTAAAAAGGATTTATTTATTCATTTATTCATTCATTCATTCGTTTATTTATTTATTTATTTTAGAGAGAGAACGCGAGAGAGCATGCCGGAGTGAGGAGGGGTGAGGGAGCAGGACAGAGGGGAAGGAGGAAATCCTGAAGCAGACTCCCCACTAAGCACAGGGCTCTGTAGAAGCCCATTGCCAGTTCAATCCCAGACCCTGAGATCATGATCTCAGCCAAAACCAAGAGTCAGACACCTCATCAACTGAGCCACCAGGTGCCTCTAAGATCAGTACTATTATTTAAAGTCAATACTTTATTTAAGGTCAGTAGTTGCAGATAAATATAATAGGGAAGAAGGAGGATTTCCATCCAAGTTATTGACAGATTAATTTTATGACTATTTTATAGCTTGCGAAGAAATAATATGATTCTGTTTCATGAGTATCTCCTTTGGTTGAATGATTATAATATAGTCAGAAGAGATCAAAGTTTAGTTCCATTAAGAAATATGGTTTGATCTTCCAGAGCTCCTTATGCAGTGAGTTAAAAACAGCTAGGAGTAAACACTAAGTACACACACATGCACACATACATCGCATCCTTTAAAATGATGTCCAAAATATTTCAGAGAGAGATTTACAAATAGGGAGGAAAGAGATCCCCTGAGTCTTATAGATAAGTTTCCTTTAAGAGGTTTCAGTTAGCTTTTTAAAAGGCAATTCAGAAGTGAAATGAAAAAGTCGTGCCTATATGTGTACTTTAGGGAAGTTCTGCTTCAGGAGACGATCCTCCTTGCAGAATTTAGAAGGCTAAGGGAGAATTTGCTGAAGAAGAATTGGGGGGTACAGATGAATTGGGGGTATTTAGGCTTAGAATAGCAAGGTACCTAGAAACTGCATGTGCTGTTCAGAGAACTCCCTGCAGGGGAAATCCTGGAGTGCACAATGTGGGAGCTGACGTTAGAAAAAGGTAAAAAGGGGGTGCCTGGGTGGCTCAGTTGGTTAAGCGACTGCCTTCGGCTCAGGTCATGATCCTGGAGAACCGGGATCGACTCCCACATCGGGTTCCCTACTCGGCAGGAAGCCTTGCTTCTCTCTCACTTGTGTTTCTTCTCTGGCTGTGTTTCTCTCTGTCAAATAAATAAATAAAATCTTTAAAAAAAAAAAAAAAGAAAGAAAGAAGGAGGTAAAAAGGCCTGGTGGGCCACACCAACCATCCTAGACTTAGAACTATCACTGTAGAGTGTACTTAGTACTATTCCTTAGAAAGTGGACATGAGTTGTTACAGTGACATGTACAATGCCCAAGAACTAACTAGCCAATCAATGTAACAGTACTTCAAAGGCTTTGTCCCTCACTATCTTTTTAGCCCTCTCTCATCTCTCACGTTTTCTTTTCATTTTTGTCTGGTCATTCTATGGCTCTATCATCTTCTCTCTTCCCGCTGCCTTCTAGATTACATCTACCTTCTCTTATATTTCCATTTCTATACCTTCCCCTTCAATTTATCTATCTATCTATCTATCTATCTATCTATCTATTTATTATTTTTTAAAGATTTTTTATTTAATTGAGAGGGAGAGAGGGAGCATGAGCTGGGGTGGAGGAGGGGCAGAGGGAGAGGGAAAGCTGACTCCCAGTGAGCAGGAAGCCTGATGTGGGGCTTGATCCCATGATGCTGAGATAATGAAGTGAGCCGAGGGCACATACTTAATCAACTGAGTCACCCGGGCACCCCTGTCTTCTCTTTCTAATCTTTTCCCTCTACCCATTTCCCGCACCCCATCCCCTTTTGGGGACTCAGTCATGAGGAGAATGAATCATGAGTCAGGCTTGGCAGAGTGGGGTCTTTGAGAGCTCAAGCTGAGTCAAACAGGGTCAACAGGCCAGGGCAGTCTGAGGTCAGACACGCTCGGTGGGGAGGAGGGGTGTGCAAACTGTTCTCAGAGAGTTCCAGAAGTTCAGCACGAGGAGGTCAAATTCCATCATCAAGCACAGAGGACAGGCACGAGTGCCGGGAGAGAAAAAGGGTCAGAAGCCAGGTGGATCCTGGAGCGGAACAGTGCAGCAGGTAACGTCAAGGGCAAATGGAGAAGTATCCCTAAAATTGCTAGAAAAGGGACTGGTGTTTCCAAGGTTCATTTTAGTGGCTCTGAGGGAAGCATTATGGAGCACTTGGGTCTACTTGCCACTGTTACAAGCACAGGATCTGGTCATCATGTCATGTTCTCTTTAGTGAACATTTACATAAAATTGAGAATCATTTTAAATGCTTTTCATGCTATCCAAATAAAATTTCACTGTCTCTAAGCTTAAATGTAAAATTATAAGCATTTCACAGCACAGGGTCTTAAGCAAACTTAGATTTAAGCGATTTTCAGCCAAACAATGAATTTCTAATTCTTGCTAGAAACAGTTTTGTCTTGAACCACTTTCAGGACAAAAAAAGTATCTATTCAGAGGCAGAACTATATTTGAATTTAATTTAAATTTTAACTTTTAAAGTTCAAATTAAATGTACTAAGCTATTGCCTCAAAGTTTGTGGTGTTTTATTTGCTGTAGGAGGAGATTTAATACATGTACATTAAAACCAGATTTAGTTTTATAAACAATTTATTCTCTAAAGCACTCAAGTTTTTAAATAAAAACACTACAACAACAAGGAGAAGAGAAGAGGGGCTTTGTGGTGACATGAGAAATGTGCACCAATGTTTGAAACTGAGAATGTTTGTGTCTTTTCATCCATTTACTTACTAAGCTGGAGGTTTCAGCTGACATGCCACTTAATACCAACTTCTTTGCTATGAAATAATGGGTCAGAGTTTGAAACCTATCATACTTACTCAAAGTAGGAAATACTGCCTTAGCCCACCACTCTAAGACATATTAGAAATGAAAAACAGATTAGACTTCTTCCAAAAATATGTTGGCTTGCCTTGTACCAGAAGAAAACCACTGACAATTGTGTTAAACACAATCAGAATCTCTAAAAGTTACTCTATATGTAATCAATTTTCTTGGAAGTCAAATGCGAACATAGATTTCTTCCTTGTTTCTAAATTTCTGTAGTTAACAATCGCTTTCTTTATAGGCAAGCTGATTTTAAGAAAAATTTGGTGAGGGCGTTTGTGTGTGATGTAGGTGATGTGTGTGTGTGTGTGTGTGTGTGTGTGTGTGTGTGTATGTGTGTGTGTGACAAATGCAAATATGTGTTTTCCTGAAATCAGTTAGTTTGTGAACACAAGTCCTAGCTCTACTCTGTTTAATAGCCAACTTATCCCTATCTCTTTAATCACCTACCTTAAGAATACAGTCCCTTGACTATAAGAAGCCAACCTGGGACAATTGTAAATTCCTGGCTCCATATCTATTGGTTCAAGACACCAAATTTGAAGGGAAACAAGAATTATTCATATTTAATATTTCACAGCTTACCAAACTTAATGGTCCAGTCAGGTTCATTTTCTTCTTTTTTTTCTTATCTTGGTTGCTGTAAAATATATATATATATATACACAATTGTTTGAATTTAAAACTGTTATCAAATGTTTCACAGTCAATTGACTATAAACTTGAGAAGTTATCCTATCCAACTATTTTTCAAATATAAAACAGTGACATCCACAAATTGTCCAAATTAACTAGTTTAACAAACAGTGCAAGGCAATCACCAAGTGCAAAGGTAACTGTCCAAGGTACTACACGAATCTGGATGAATGAGAAATCGTCACCTGCCTTGCGGAGCTCACACACAGAAAGAAAATACGTAGGTTGGTATCTGCCAAATAATTAAATTCTTCTGTTGCTAAAAAAATATATACTGATCTAAAAATGGAGTAAAGTCTACTCTTCTGAAGGATTATAGAGAGTGGTGTCAAGAAATCCTGTTGACTCTGTATGCATAATCCAACTAGAATTCAACCACTAACTCATCAATTTTACTGCTATCCCAATAGCCCAGAAGAACTCCTGCCTAGTTTCTCTACTTTCAATTATGCCAACTTCAGGCTGCCCTTAAAACATCATGCAAATAATCATTCCCAAGCTCAAATCATATTATGCTACTTTTAGGCTCAAAAATCCTACAATGGCTCCCATTTATCTCAGAGTAAAAGCCAATATTTTTACACTGGGTTTTTGGCCCCTACATGATCTCTTTGTTACCTCTCTGACCACTTTTTTTTTCTCTTCTTCTTCTTTTTTTTTTTTTTTTAGATTTTATTTATTCATTTGAGACAGAGAGATACAGAGAGAGAGCATGAGCAGGGGGAAAGGCAGAGGGAGAGGGAAAAGCAGACTCCCCGCTAAGCCAGGAGCTTGACACAGGACCAGATTCCAGGACCCTGAGATCATGACTTAAGCCAAAGGCAGACACTTAATCATCTGGGCCACCCAGGCACCCTCTCTCCCCAGATTTCTTGCTCTTATTCCTGTTTGCTTTGCTTCAAACCACCTTGGCCTCTCTGCTGTTGCTGTTCTTTGAACACACCAAAGTAGGATCTTTATATTCTCAGTATATCTTTATATTGCCAGTAATGCTGTCCCCTCAGACATCCACACACTAACCTCTGCTCATGTCTTTCCAGTCTTTCCTCTAATACTACCTTCTAAGACCTATCTTAACTACCCTATTTAAAATTGCAAATTACTTCCTCCTTGCACTCCAGATTTCCCTAGCCCTGATTAATATTTTCCATAGCATTCACTACCTTCTAATTGCTGTAGCTTAC
Organism: Spilogale gracilis; assembly: GCA_004023965.1. NCBI lineage: Eukaryota > Metazoa > Chordata > Mammalia > Carnivora > Mephitidae > Spilogale > Spilogale gracilis. The sequence continues at coordinate 135,038 of PITA01003228.1, forward strand.
TTATTTTGCACAAGCATTCTTTAAGTACCTCCTCCCAACAATAATGTAAACTCCATGAAGATAGTATTTTTTAATCTAAATGCATTTATTCAGCTTAATTTGTTAATTATTTAGTTTAGGTAGGTGACAAATTTATTTAGAACATTTGTTAGAATCAGACAGACATCTGCCACTAAATATGTTTAAAAGAAGGCACCATAGGCAATATAGCAGGATGATTGGAACTAGCCTATAACTTGCCATTTGCCCTAAGTAACTGAAAGGAGCCTGGCTTCCTTGGAATGAATAAGCTTTGGTCTGATTTTTTAATAAAAATTAGTCTCAACATGTACTTTCTTAATCTTATGGTCTTAACTTACTATTAAGTTCCTGTATTTCTCTTCTAAACTGTTTTCTTGTGTTTCCAATACAAGGCTGTGAACTTTACTTCTGAGAACTCCCTTGAGTTCTAGAGGATTACTCTATCTTTTGCAGGGAGAGCTCCTTTGTGCACTCATCAAATGTTCAGCCAGTGCAGTACATAAATAGCCTTCATAAAAATGCCATCTATTTATAGATTCACAGTCAATCCCAGCCTATATTGCCAGCTGATGAAAACCACATTTTTTTTCCCTCTGGTAGAAATAATACCATCCATCTGTTTTCTACTTCTATTTGGCAAACTAAATTTTCTATGAATGAATACCATGGTACTTAGAAGGAATAGAGCGGTATCGCTGTAGGAAGAAGTTAACAGACTAAAATAATTCTTTAAAAATCAGGTAGGCATATTTTCAGTTGGCTAATCAGGCCCCTTGCAGCTTGAGGACACACTACACAAAATGATAAATTTGTCCCTCTGGGTGATTACTTGATGACAGGTCAATTAGGTTCTGGGTGGCCTGGCATGAACTCAGAGACCATAACTGCCTCAGAAACCATTTGAGGCTAAAGGCGAAAATGATTCACGAGTCCTCCACTGAAAGAGGAAACAAAGACAACACACTACTGACTGGTCCTTTCTGCCTCACTTAGGCCTGTGAAATGCGCTTAACGAGGGCCCGGGAAAACTAGTCAGACTCAGAGAAGGAGCGAGCAAATGAAGGGCCCAGGTTTCCCCCCTCGCACCCGAAGGAACACTGATTTGGAAGCGCAGGTTACGCAGATTACAGAAGAGTGAAGCTGCCCACGGTCCTCCTCCCCACCTTACTGCCCCAAAGGGAGAAAGGCTGATGGTCGAGGTGCTGGGAGAGGGGTGGGGGGAGGGGATAACCCTGGAGGAAGAGGAATTAACAGGGGGAGGAGGGTTTTTGTTGCCCTAGCTGCTGTCGTTTTTTGCCTCAAGGGTCTCCTTCAAGAACTGCAACCATCAGCAGCAGATGTCCAATGCTCCAGGGCAAGAAAACGAATGCTGTCTATGCAAGTTATTTGTAAAAGTTTTGAGTTATATAATGCAAGGAAGGTAACCCAGCACAGATATTCATCGAATCACTCCGCACAAAGTGGGAAAGCGGCACTTTTAAAGGCCACCTCTTCTTCCTAAGCCTGTTCCAAAAGGAGCCTGTGTGACACTCCCCGAGGAAAGTCAGAACGTTAGACACGACCCTCCCAGAGAAGCCCCCGACACAAAGGCATCGGCAGACTCGCTCCACTTTCCGAGCCGAATGCGGCCCTGCGGGTGGGCGTGGGGCGGAAAGCGGGGGCTGCTGGGGAGGTACCTGCTGCTGCCCAGGTCCAAGTCGCCCTCCGCTCTCCCGGGGCGCGGGGCGGTTCCGTTCCTTCCCGCCTCGAGATCCATCTCAACCTGGGGAGAAACCAACAGCCTCAGGTCCAGGGGCACCCGGCCCAGCTCGGGAGTTCAACCAGCTTCCCCGCAGGCCGCCCCGGAGGGGAGCGAGCCGGGCACACGGTCGCGGGTGGAGGGGCGCTGGGCGGAGGCCCCGCTGTCCGGGCCTCAGGCGCAGCGGCCCCGGAGTTTCCCGCCGCGGCCGGGAGTGCGGGGTCCGGCCGAACTCACCTCGGACCTCGCGCTCTCTGTCCCAGCCGGAGGGCGCGCGGAACGCTGCGGCCGCGGGGCCTGGACTTTGCTCGCCGGAGCTTCGCCCCCGCCCCCTAGACGCGCCGCGCCCCAGCGACGCCTCCCTCCGCCGCCCGGGCCAGAGCGCCTGCCTCCCGGGCAGCCCCCGCCACCCGCCGGGCTCCCTCCGCCGGCCCCGCGCGCGTGTGGGTCCCAGCTCCGCGCCCCGCCCAACCGGGCGAGCCGCCAGTCTGGTGTTCCCGGTGCTCCGAAGGCCTCTCCTGGCGGGCCACCCGAACCCCCAGAAGTGACTGTCACGCTCTCGGCGCTCAGTTTGCTTTTTACACCCGTGCGGGGATGGGGGGGGGAGCTGTTTCCCGACCCTCAACATAGGGCAGCCGAGCAGGGAGCCCCAGATCTGCTTCCCACTTAACGCGTCCCCAGGTCTGGTTCTGGGGGCCGGAGCCCTACCATTTCCCGGACTACCCACAAGCGCACATCATACTCCTTGGAGAGGAGAAGCGGTGTTGGTGCCATCTTAGTACTTAGAGGCACAGAACTTTAGGGCTGAAAAGGCTGGTAGAGATCACCTAATTAAAACCCGCATTTTTTTGTTTGTTTTTGTTTGTTTGTTTTTTTAACAAGAATAAATTGATACCCCGCTGAGTCCTGCCTGAGGCTGCATAGGTTGAGAATCCAATCTCCAGTGCCCTCTCCTGCCTCCCTACTCTGATCTCAGACTTCTCCCTACCTACATTGTTTCTGCACCTCACATCCACTTGCGTCCCCTGTATGGCGTTCCTGTCCCTTCTGATTAATTTCTGGACACGTCTCTGAAAATAAAGGGTCTAAAACATTACTAAAGGTTTGAAGCCCATATGATTCAAAGCTAGATCTTCACATCTTGTAAGCTATGTGACTATGGACGATTTGCTCAATTCTCTGGGCCTCAGTTTCCTCCTACGTAGCATGAGGATAACAACAACTCCCTTTCCAGGTTACTGGGAGTAATAAGTGAATCAAGAAGGTAAATACCTAGTATTAGGCCTAGGACATAGTATATACTCAACAAATATGACCTTCCTTCCTCCTGATCAGGTAGCAGCATTACCTGCTGGTCCTTGCTTCCCGTGGTGCCTTATTAGTACTAAAGTCATCCCATGACTTCCTTGGGTTCCCAGAGAACCTTAAAGCAGAGCGAGGTATCACAGGAACTGTGTCATTGAGTAGATACCACTATGGACCTCACCTCTGCCATTTACTCATTGTCTGGCCTTGGACAGTGTATTTATTCAATTCAGTGGCTGAATCCATAATATAGGGGTATTATTAGGATTAGACATAAAAGTGCCAGTACTCAGGAAGCACCTAATAAACTAGTATTATGGTAAAAAAAATCAGAAGAGGCTGGTGAGGAAGAATGAGTAGGAGGCAGCCACCCTGGGGCTCACTCTTCTCCCTCCTGCTCTACCTGTTACCTGCAGCTTGGCCACACCTGGAAGAACATTCTAGGTTTGACTGAAACTATGGCATATTCTCAAATTAGGTGATAGACATGAATTTACTTTAGTACTCCCTCCTCAGAATAATAGTTCTCCTTCATCCAGTTTACCATCACCATGAGAATTCTCTTCTTCAGATCAACCAAGAGTCCTCCTCTTCAGGAGTCTAACAGGTGGTCAGATCCCTCTTTTAAGATCCTCTGGGATGAAAGCCATTGGAATTGTCTAGTTTGAAAGAAGGCAGGGCGGTAGCTGAAGAACATTATAAAAGTCGGTAGACTACAGGGATGATAACCTCCTTGGTTTCTGTGCAAGAAATCTTGGGGGAATAAAAGGGCAAATACTTGAACCAGTAGCAATCTGTTGAACTAAAACCAAAAAACAACCAACCAAAGGCTCCCAGTTAGGAGATCTGCTTGCCTATCTGAGGCAACTCACAAAGTGGTCGGTGAAGAAGTACTTATGCATTTTCTGTGTCTCAGAACGGAAGTGAGAATCTAGGACAAGGGCGTATGGTGGAGAGAGGAGCCATGCTGACATGACTCTTTCTGTGTTTGCCTCTATTAGGGCCAATTCCCACGTCTTCTTTAATATTTATTTGATCAAAATGAAACAACCTTACTTGTACAACTGTTCAGTGAGTCACTCATTCAAAGCCCAGATTTAAGCCACTGTGATAAACTGGATTTCTCGATGACACTCAGGCTGTAAGAAACCTTAACTTTCTCTTTGGGGTAGGATTTTGAGATACTTCTCTTTTGTTCTCACTGATAGAGAGTTGTCTTAGCACTGCTCTGCTATCTTACTTTTTCCATTTGTTTACCTTCTTTTGGATCTATTAAATACTTTTATTATTTTGGTTTCCTTTCTCTTAGCTTATTAAGTATATATTCTCTTATCTATTCAATAGTTAATCCTTTTCCAAAGATTATAGCTGGTATCTTCAACTAACTATTGCTATATTTTCGTCTTCTACAACAATGCAAGAATCATAGGATTCTCAAACCTCATACATCTACCTCGGACTTGTATACCATTGTTGTCATATACTTTAATTTTCTCTATTTATAACCCTCAATGAGAATGTTATTACTTTATAGGATCAGTGTTCACTTATATTTATCTTTGTATTTGTCCTTTTCTTGCTCTTTATTTCTTCCTGTGTTTTGGAGTCACTATCTTGGGTCATTTTCTTTCTACATGAAGAATACTCTTGTATTTCCTCTAATTGGTGATGAATTGTCTCATTTTTTTCCCCTGAAAATGTATTCTGCCTTTATTTTGAAAAATGATTTGGGGATTCACCTTACTGGATATCAAGACCTTTACAATGAAACCACAGCAATTGAGACAATGTGTTTTGGATAGGGCTAAACAAAATCCAAGTGGAACAGAATCGAGATCTTACAACTGACGGCCAGGACTCTAATCCAGATAGTGTTCTTAGCCACTGTGCTAACAAGGGCAGGGAAGCAGGAGTGGAGAAGGTGTGTCAAGTGTATCAAATGGTTAAACACATTTATCCTCCAATCCATTGATCTCACCACCTTTTTACTGTTCCTGACTTCCTTGATGGACTCTCTTCTTTCATAACCCACCTTGTAAACATCTGCAACTCCTTGCCCTCTCTTTTTATTGATCTTACTTGGTAAAATCACGATGTTGACTAATTTAAATGCTCCAACTACTGCAAGGCTACAGTGTGCTGAAGAACACAGCTGAAGAAAAGCACAAAACCATCTGAATGGTCTCACCATGAAACAAAGTCCATGCCCTTATTTGCCACGAGGTCTGATGGATATAGTTTTATACTATAGATCCCATTCTCCTAAGAATGGTTTTCTTCCCTGTAGCTTCAACTTTCGTGTCCTAGCTGGATGATTCTTGTTGGTACACATAATGCTGTTTTTTCTTTCCATTAAAAAAAAAAAACTCCTTAACCTCACTTCTCTTGCCAATTACCATCACATTTCTCTCTTTCCTCTGTAGCTAGATTTCTTTTTTTTAATATAAATTCAGTTAATCGACATATAACATATCGGTTTCAGAGATAGAGGTCAGTGATTCATCAGTCTTATATAACACCCAGTGCTCATTACATCACATGCCCTCCTTAATGTCCATCACCAAGTACCCCCATTCCTCCACCCACTCCCCTCCAGCAGTTTGTTTCCTATGATTAAGAGAATCTGATGGTTTATCTCCCTCTCTGTGTAGCTAGACTTCTTAAAAGCATTATTTCTATCACTGTCTTCATTTCCTGGTCCCCCGTTTTCCCTTAAACCCACTTTTACTAGAAGTTGACCCTTTTGTACCACTAAAACTGCTCTTTTTTTTTTTTTAAAGATTTTATTTATTTATCCGACACACAGAGAGATCACAAGTAGGCAGAGAGACAGGCAGAGAGAGGAGGAAGCAGGCTCCCTGTTGAGCAGAGAGCCCAATGCAGATCCCAAGACCCTGAGATCATGACCTGAGCCTAAGGCAGAGTCTTTAACCCACTGAGCCATCCAGGCACCCTAAAACTGCTCTTTTAAGGGACATTGATGGGTGCCTGGTGGCTCAATCATTAAGCATCTGTCTTCAGCTCAGGTCATGATCCCGGAATCCGAGGATTGAGCTGCTTATCCCTCTCTCACTCCCCCTGCTTGTGTTCCCTCTCTAACTGTGTTTCTGTCAAATAAATAAATAAAAATCTTTTAAAAAGGGGAGGGCACATAAAGACAAAGACTTGACCTTTGGATTTAGCAATGTCAAGTCTTTGTCTTTATGTTACTTCACAAATTTAAGCAATTGACAAGTTTATCATTCTCTTTTCCATAACACACTTTCTTCACTTGGATTCCAGGAGACCATGTATTTCTTGGATTTTGTAATGCTTTACTGATCACTCTTCTCAGTCAACCGTGTCTCCCTCTTTTTAAGATTTTATTTATTTGACAGAGAGAGAAAGAGAGCGAGAACACGTGAGCATGCTGAAGGGAGAGGGAGGAGAGTCTGAGGCAATCCCCCCACTGAGTACAGTGCACTCACAACCCTGAGATCATGATGTGAGTGGAAACCAGAGCTGGCCACTCAACCAACCCTGTCTTCCTCTTCTTTCAACTTTAACACTAACACTGGAGTGCTCTAGGGCTCCCTCCTTAGACTTCTTCTTTGTCTATGCTCACTACCTCTATAATCTCAGCCAGTCTCATGGCATTAAATACCACCTGTATCCAACAATTTCTAAATTATTACTTCTAGCCTAGACCTCCTTCCTGGATTCCTGACTCATATAGATGACTGTATCTTTGACATCTCTGTTGGGATGCTTACCTTTCCCAACCTTGACTCCTGATCTATTCTCCAAGCTGTCCCTTCCAACAGGCTCAGTTGGCAGCTCCAGCCTCCCAGTTGCTCAGCAAAAACCTTGGAGTCATTTTGCATGCTCATCTGTCTTCCACATCCCAGACTCAATGTGTCAGGAAATCCTACAGGTTCTACCTTCAAAATATTTCCATAATCTCACCACTTTTCTTTCTCCAGTTCTACCCCCATGGCACAGACACTGTCATCTCTCACCTGAATTACTACAATGGCTTCTTTTTTTGTTTTTTGATTTTTTTAAAGATTTTATTCATTTATTTGAGAGACACACACACACACAGAGACAAAGAGGGAGAGGGTGCGCACCAGTGTGGGGAGGGGCAGAGGGAGAGGAACAAGCAGACTCCCCGCTCAGTGGAGAGCTCCTTGTGGGGCTTGATTCCAGGACCCCAAGATCACGACCAGAGCCAAAGGCAGCTGCTTAACCAACTGCACTGCCCAGGTGCCCCTATACAGTAGCTCCTTAACAATCTCTCTGCTGCTGTTGTTGACCCCTTTTCTGCCTTTGTCCATTCTCAAAGCAGCAGCTCGAGTGATTGTTTTGAAACAAGTCAGATCATGTCACTCTTCTCCCAATTCCCCAGTGGCCTCCAATACACCCAGAGCCATGCCTGCAATGGCTCACCCCCTCCGTGGTCTCTCTGACCTCGGTTTCTCTTCCTCTCCCCACCTCCCTCCACCCCAGCTACACTGGCTTCTTCGAGGTTCCTCAAACAAGAGAGGCAGAGTTCGACCAAGTACGGAACTAGTTATTTCCTCTACCCTCAGTTTTCTTCCCCCAAATTTTCACATGACTAAAACCCCCACCTTCTACAAGTCTCTTCTCAGTTACTATCTTTTCAATGAGACCAACTGTGATGTCCCCTTTAAACACTGCATTCCATATCTTCAGGACTCTCAGTTCCCATTATTCTATTTTGACTTTTATTCCCATAGCATTTATCACTTCCAGTATACTATATTATTCACAGATTTATTAACCTTGTTATTTACTGTGACTTCAGTAGTATGTGAGACCCATGCGAGTAAAGATCATTCACTGAGCTATCCAACATTTGCTGCCCTCACTTACTATGTGCCAGACTCTGTGCTGGGTTTGAGGATATAAAGAAAACAGGACACGTTCCTGCCCTAATATGGACTGATAATAAACCAGCACATAAATCATGCAGAAATATACAGTGCCTTATAGAGAACCGAGCCCATCACACACATGTATTGTCCCATTCGATTATCAAAACAAGAATCATGTTTAAGATCAACAAGGGAAAAGCTATTCCTAATTGAAAGGTTAGAAAAGGGGATTGCTGAAGAGTAGGTGAATTTCCACATGGCTCAGACACGATGGCATTAGGACTCCAACCCTGATCCAGCTGCCCTTCAGTATCCCTGGGGAAGATGACTGCCAGGCAGAAACCATTCCTACCTATAGTTCTAGTCTCCACAGCTATAAAGGCTCATTAAATATGTATTGAACAGATCAACATTTTAAAGCTATAGCATAAAAGATTATAAAAAAGAGTTGCAGACCTGAAGAGGCACTTCTCCATAGAAGATATACAAACGGCTAACAGACACATGAAAAAATGTTCAGCGTCACTAGCTATCAGGGAAATTCAAATCAAAACCACACTGAGATACCACCTTACACCAGTCAGAATGGCCAAAATTAACAAGACAGGAAACAACAAGTGTTGGAGAGGCTGTGGAGAAAGGGGAACCCTCTTACACTGTTGGTGGGAATGCAAGCTGGTGCAGC